>CBVK0103238724.1:0-10419 GCA_900067695.1 Picea abies
AAAAGACCTCTAAATCAGGAAGATAATCAAGCTCCACAACCAACAATTTTATCACCAATAGTTGCATGTTCACATTGGTTTCTGTTGGAACATCAACAATTGATGGTTCATAAAACATCTCTTGGGTTTAGTCGATCAAGAGGTTGACATGCACCTTGATAAAGTCATTTTGGTGATTTACCAATGCACTACACTAATCAGTCGAGTTGTTGTCATGTATGTCGTTTGGACAATCGACCTTCAATTGAAGATAATTGGGTGGTGGATCGACCATCCTAGCAATTGACTATGACTTGGACACAAAGGAAGTTGGTTCGATCATCCTTGTTGAGTCGAATCGATGGCACAGATTTGGTAGAGTCAAATTTAGCTGTCGACGGTTACATGTGGTTAAGATCTTTCGAATTCTATGAAATTCGGTTAGATATTGAGCCTATAAAATGCACACCCATTGGTTCATTATAATCATGGAAAAGAGATCCAATATGCACTGCGATGTTCTGGTCATAGTATTTTTTTCTTAAGTGTTGTAATGGTGTCTTTAGACACCACCCTTTTTCTTTTGATTTTTTGTTCCTCTTCGATTATTTGTAGTATTGTCTTTTTGTTTCATCTCATGTTCCACCCCTTTCTCCAACATGGTATCAGAGTTGATGGTTTAAAACCTCAACCTATTGTATGCAAACCTTGTTGAGTCAGATCCATTGTGTGATTGACTCTGGGTCAGTGGTCTATTGATTGGAACTTATTGAAACGGACCAGTTTCTATCTAGATATCGAAGATGGCTTCGAATATTGATCATGTTGTTCTAAAGGGATCTAATTATGTAGTATGGGCACCAGATATAGAAACCCTATTGAAGAGAAAAGTACTATGGAAATATCTGAAAGTTGTAATTCCATATCCAGCAAACGATCAGGCAAATTTTGTTATTGATAGCAAGAAGGATGATGTCGTAGGAGTCATCATGACCTATATCTCGCGAGAGATTCGATTTCACCTCAATGGAATCAATTTCCCTCATCAATTCTAGAAGGATTTGAAGTCATTGTTCGACTGATTCGACAAGATACACATCATGCAATTGGAGAAAGAGTTTATCTCTCTCTATCTTCATTCCTTTGAAAGAATGGAGGACTATTTGGTGCATGTCAAAAAACTCTAATTGAAATTGCATGAATGTGGAAAGAACTATCAGAAGAAATATGGAAAATTCATTGAGTTGGTCCTGATGAAATTGAGAACACCATTCAATGTGTTCGTGTCAAATTTATGCACCAACTGGAAATCACGTAAGGAAGATGGTAAGGACTACACCTTTGATGCCTTATGTGGTCTCTTAATTACTAATCAACACAGACTGCTTTAAGAAGGCAATCTTGGTGGTAAACATCAGGCCCACTTGCTCAAGGGAAAGGGAAAGATGGATCTAAGGGATAGAGTATGATTTGATGTTTCTACACAAAAACTTGCATACCGTGACCAGAAACTACCAAGACAAACAAATGCCCCCCACCGAAGTCGAAAGAAGAAGACATGTCAATGTTGTGGAAAGATTGGACATGTGGAGAAAGTATGTTGTATGAAGGGAGATGACTTAGAGGAGAAGGTTAGATGCCTTGAAGGAGATCTATCTATTGTATGTTGACCCACTAATAATTTCACCTTCCAAGTTGGAACTTCCCAGGCCTTGTTGTCTCATTCTGTGCAAAACGAATGGGTGGTCGACTCTGGGTGCACTCACCACATGGCTAAGGATGCCTCCTTATTTACATGGTTGGATGAAGCTAAGGAGAGGAAAATATATTTTTTTGATGATTTTTCTAGGGATTTTGTTTCTCAGGGTGATGTTGATTGTCGACATGGAAAGATTATCGACGTCTATCATGTGTCAAATCTTAGTGTCAATCTGTTGTATGTTGCTCAGCTAACATATACATGTAAGATTGTGGAATTTTATCCAAATCGATTCTATGTTCATGATTTGAATAAAGGTAAATCAATTGTTTTCGGTGGGCTCCTCAACCTGATGGAAAATTTGTACAAGTTTTGTGACACGACTCGACCTAAAACTGAATTGATTTCTCTTGTTTCTTACACTTATGAGAGAAGTCAAATTTGGAATGAGCAACTTGAACATCTAAATTTTTTAAGTCTACAAGCACTCGAAACTCATAACATGGTTGCTAGTTCGTTGAAGGTTTTTTCCCCTGAAGGAGTCTGTAAGGGTTGCATGCTTGGGAAGCATCATTAGAAACCATTCGACTCTAACAAAGCATGGAGAGGATAGAACCTAGTGGAACTGGTTCATGGTGATGTTTATTGCATCAATCTACCTTCATTGGAATATGCAAGTTATATTTTTACTTTCATTGATAATTTCTCTTGATTTACATGGGTTTATTTCCTAAAAACTAAGAACCTTGTCCTTGAAAAGTTCAAGGATTTTTGGGCCTTTGCTAAGAAGCAATGTGGCAGACCCACCAAATACTTGAGACCAGATAATGGTGGTGAGTATGTAAATCAACCTTTTGAAGAATACCTAATTCGATATAGTATTGACTGGAAACAGTTAATTCCTCACATGCCTCAACATAATGGTGTTGCAAAATGCAAAAATCAGACGTTAGTCAAAATGGTTAGATATCTTCTATAAGATAAAGATCTTCCTCCTCACTTCTGGGATGAAGTGGTAAATTGTGCAAATAATCTGATCAATCGCATCTCAACTCGAGTTGTTCCTTCCATGACTCCAGTGGAATGATGGTGTGGGAAGAATCATGTAGTTGGCCACCTCCATGTGTTTGGATATGTTTCCTAGGCTCACATTCCTGATGATTGTAGAAAGAAGTTGGATGTAAAGGGTCATGCTTGCATCTTGATGGGATACTTTTAAGAGTCAAAAGCCTATTGCCTGTTTCATCATGTCAAATGGAAAATCATTATCATAAGAAATGTATGGTTTGATGAGAAGTATTTCAACACCAAGTTTTTGAATTCCTCCTCTAGATTCCTACAAGATGATCCCATTGGTGTTGTATCTAATACTGGCCCTCTTGTTCCATACTTCAGTCCTTCAACTAGACAATTGAATATTGTTCATGTTTCAATTGGACCATCAACCTCTGAGTCAACCAGTCTATCATCCTCTGTTTCGACTACCCCGCCAACTAAAGACCCTCTGTCTTTTGATCAACCTACTGAAGTGAACCATAGTTCACATATTTCTTGTCTACCTAGATGGGTTACCAAGGCAACTGAAGTTGTTGAAGATGATGTTGGATATGACTCCTCTAGATGACAAACTCAAAGTCAAAAGCAACATGTCAGTGTTTCCTTGATGACTCGTGTTCCTGAAACTTCTAACCATGTCACCTACTCAGATGTTGAAGTATGACCTAAATGGGAGAAGGCCATGTAGACCGAAACTGATTCTTTTTTTAATACTCACACTTGGTACTTAGTTCCCCGGCCGCAAGGATAGAACATTGTGAAGTGTCAATGGATCTACTAGACTAAGTTTGCCTTTGAAGGTATTGTTGAGAACGATAAAGCATGCCTTGTTGTGAAGGGATTTTCTCAACAAGAAGTTATCGACTACACTAAAACCTTTCTCCTCTAGCAAAACTCAATTTGACTAATTATTTCCCTTGTTGCTCGATTTGGATGGAAAATCCATCAAATGGATGTGAAGAGTGCATTTCTTCATGGATACCTATTTGAAAAAATATTCATGGAATGACCACCTATATTTGTGATGGATTCAAATTTGGTTTGTCAACTCAAAAAGTCACTTTATAGTTTGAAGCAAGCTCCTCGAGCTTGGTATGCTAAGATTGACAATTTCTTCCTTCTACTTGGTTTCAAAACTTGTCAATCTGATCACAGTTTGTATGTTCTATAAACCAATGGAGACACGTTAATTGTTGTTTTATATGTAGATGACTTAATCATCACTGGAAATAATAATGATCTAATCCTTATATTGAAGAAACAACTTGCTAACTCCTTTGACATGACATATCTTGGTACGTTGCATTATTTTTTGGGTCTTCAAGTATTACCACCATGTGATGGTTTTTTCATTTCTCAGTCTAAATATGTGATGGATCTATTGATACATTTTAATATGGTTGATTGCAATCCTTGTGATACTCCTTTTCATTATTAAGTAAAGCTTTCAAAACCTGTTAAACACCCACAGTCAATGCTACACTCTATCGACAATTGGTCGGCAATCTTATTTATATTACTCATAATTGATTTGACACTTCCTTCTTTGTTAGTGTATTTTCTCGGTTTATGTGTTGGCCCTTGACCAAGTTTTGAGGAAACATTGGTCGTGTTTGACCACTTTTGGGACTTCAACAAGCTAGTCGAAGATGGAGCGTCCAAGCGTAGCTAAGATCGCAGGATCTCACTTATTTTGCAGGCTTGTGGACCCAGCAAAGGGTTTACTAGGGTTTATGTAATGGGTTATGGGATGTCATCCCATGGGTTTACCCATGATTGGGCCTCTTTGTAAATGTATAAATAAGTATCTAAGTGATGTAAGGGAGGGTGTGTTGTGTTTTGGAGAGTTACTAATCGGCTTAGTGCATGACTAGTTAGCTTTGTACAAGAATGTGTTAAGGCTTACAGAGCTAAGTGCAAGTGTTTTGTAAGTTTCTTTGTTCACAGACGTTGTATGTAAGGCTATGTTCTTAACAGAGGAGTTGGATTTGTGCCTCGACTTGATTGTGGGAAGGAGGATCTAGTGCGCAACTCACAGATCTCTTGTCCCCTACGAAGTTTGGCTCTGTGGCTTTGTGCACAGGAGCATATGAATGTAAGAAGATTGGAGACTAATAAACAAGAAGAAGTCGTTGGTGGATGTAGCCCCACACTGGGGTGAACCACGTATATCCTATGTTTAATGTGCTTTGTGCGATGTTGTTGATGTGGATTATGTTGTTTATTTGTTTAGTGCTATTGTTATAATGTATGATGAATGCATCTGGTGTTGTTGCTTAGTGCTTAATGGTGTTAAAGAGGAATGCATGCTAGATCTGAGCTAATGCTATGTGTTAAGTGATTGAAAGTGCTTGATCTTCATTATTAATGCGTTGATCTATAACAAGGGTTTAATCTGCGATGTGAATAAGACTTATGAACTAATGCATATTGTTGGTTAAGTTCTTTGTTAAGTGTTGTAATAACATATCTATGTCCCAGCTTGGTTACAGACACTTGAGTCCTGTAACCCCCCCCTGCCTCTACCTCGAGTGAGACTTCATCTGCTTCGCAGGTGTTGCCTAAAGGGCTGGTAGTTAGGGTTTTTTTGGTGCATTTTTGTAGCTTTGAACCCTGGGTCTACCCCTATGCCAACATATGGTTCCATTGCCGGGACATGAAACTGTGATTGTTGGGAATTGAGGAAGAAGAAGCTTTGTGAAAAGATCCAACCTGAAACTATTGGGTCTACCCCTGTGCCAACAAATGGTTCCATTGTCAGGACTTGAAACTATGATTGTTGGGAACTGAAGAAAAGAAAAAGCTATGTGTGTAGATCTGTTATTGTAGTGCGCAGTATTATACTTGACTTTTGAAGCTCTGTATTAAGAAAGAAAACCTGATCTGAAGAAAAGAGGTAATATCTTAAGGCTTTGTGCTCTGGTAAGGGTAAGATAAGTGGAATTTTTTACTTCAAAAGCATGAATCTAGGTATGATTGATAAAAAAAATCCGAGTCTGAAAGCTAGGGAACAGTTAAAATAAAGAGTTGATCTAAATAAATTTGATAGAAATAGAGAAATATATGTTATTCCTATGCATAAAAAGAACTTTTGGACTAATCAGTGGATGCAGGAACTTAGAAATATTTTTTGCAGATTGTAGGTCCAACACTGTGATCCCAGTGCGCAGTACAAGAGAGGTTGGGGATCGTTTAAAAGAAAGAGAGGATTGACATTGTGTTATAATTGCAGAAGACCAAGACATATTGCTAAGCAATGCCCTGGTACAGATCCTATTTGTCTTTGTTTTAAATCTATTGGTCATAAGGTTGAGGATTGCCCAAGGATGATTGCTAAAGTTGAAAAGATGAACATGAGATAAGAAAACTATAAAGAAGGACAAGAGGATAAGGATATACTAGTGAACTAGAAAGAAAAAGAGTCAGAGACTATGTTAGTACAGTTAAAAGAAGTAATGGATGATCATAGAGACATCAATTTACCATAGATCCTAAAAGAAAAACAGCACATAGTTACAAGAATAGAATACTTCGACATAGAATGTGTATTGGATGAAGGAACACAAGTGAATATTATTCCAGAAAGCCCTTGGGAAATTTTGGAAAAGCCTGATATGCTACCTTCATTGGGAAGGATAGGCTTGTTTAAAAGAAATATGATAACCTTATGTGGAAGAGTTACTAATGTACCTATGATTGCGCATGAAACATCGACTGAAGAAGAATTTGAAGTCATTAAATTTGTTGAGAACAACACCCCTATTCCACTTTTGTTAGGAGACTTGGATTGAGAAGGATCGGATCAGAAGGAAAGCAGAGGAGGAAGCCATAAAACAGAAAAAGAAATAACTAAGGGACTTCCTAACCAAAAAAATAGAACAACTAGTAGAAGAACAAGAGGACAAATTGAAGCAATAGAAGGAAAGAGAATTAGTTGTCGAAGTTGAAAGAACGCAGGAAGGCTTGAAGAACCTGTCCATGCAAGAAATAAGTATAGCCACCCCGGAAAGAGTAAGATAAGGGATATTAACCTCAGAAACTGTAAGAGCACATCAGCAGTGCAAAGTCACTTTACTAGAAGAAGATAAGAACAAGAATGGGAAGAGGACTCTAGAAACTGTGAGAGCAGCTCATACCACAGGAAAGAAGGCAAGGAGGATCAATAAGAAGAAAACCAAGCTAGAAAAACTACAGGAATCTACAGAAAATAGAAGGAGGACGTCGTAGGAGGCAGATCTGCAGAAATTGAACCTCATCGGAATAACAGAACCATGCAGAATGGGACTTTGCCATGACGAAGCTATATGACCATTGGAGGTGCCCCAACCATTAGAATGGCGCTCCAAAATGGATAGAAACGCAGTTATTGATGGAAATACCGATGTTGGATCATTGGGACCGCGTCGCAACGGACGGTTTCTCATTGATGGACGCATTCCTGCCCGTTGGAAGAATACATTACGACGCTTGTTTATTTAACCCATCGAACGTTGCACCGGGACCACTTTTTTCCAACCGTGATTATCTAAGCTAATAGAGAATCGACTGTATATCGTGTTGTGCTTTCTAGACCTCGCCATCCATTTAAATACCTCACTTGTCTGTTCTCCTACCCGATCTTTTTGATTACAAGTGTGAATGTTGGGCGAACATAGTGCATTAGAGAAGTCTGTGGAGGAGATTATTGTGGAGCTCATGGTTGAGAAAGTTATGTCTATAGGAATATAGGTGTCGTCAACTGGGGGATTTCAAGCATCCCCTTCAATTGGACATCGTTCTAGTCATACTACTGAGAAGAGAAAGAAGCATCGTGACGATCTAGCTAATGTGAAGCAGATCCCGTCGGTCTTGCCAGATTACATATCACCTTTGGTTGGCGTGGTTAACTGTGATAGCATCACGCATGACTTTGAGTACACTTTGATTACCACATACATCCTAAAGGGGATACACATAGTTGGAACCCAGTTAGGACAGATCCAAGCTCTGAAAAACAGTGACTTCAACCTTGGCGATAGGAAGAACTATGTGATGCTTGCACTGCATAGATACCTGATGAAGATGATTGGGAAGAAGCCTAGGATAGTCTCCCAACCATGGATAAAGGAGATCGCGCAGTCGATGATCTTGAATGTAATGAATATTCCTCACTTTGGCTGACATCATGAGGTTAACTCTTGCGTTAAACTCCTCCTGTTGTGCTATCATGGAGGATATATGTGGCTCGATAGGTCCATTACTATGGATCTGACGTTGATCCACTTGATAACCGAACTGAGCATAAAGGGACCGAACCCTCAGCAGTTCTACCCAGGGAAGACTTCAGATCATTCCCTGGCACAGTGCATAAAGGAGGATTATGGTGATGTCGAAAAGGGGAAGCAAGGTTACAAGGTAGCCTCTATCTAGGATAGCATAATGTGCCTCTCTTTCCAAATTATAGCTGGCAATCTCGTCAGAAAGAACCATCTGACACAGGTCACGAGGTTTGTAGTAGACCTCGCAAGGAAGTGCATAGAAGGAATGAAAATGAACTCGATGAGTTACCTTGTCAACGAGCTCGAAAAGGATTGTCGCAAAGTGCAGGATTAGCGCTATGAATATGATTTCAGTTGGTTACTGGTATTAATTGCATTTGTTGCTTGGTAGATGCCGGAAGGAGTGAAATTTCTAGAAGTTGAACCATCGGAGTAGTTGGCTGCAAGGTTCTCCACCTTGTGGTACACAAATGACATGTCAAAGAAGTGGCATTTGAACGTTGTCTTCCATGACTACTACCAGTAGCTGAAGCATGCTATTGAGGCATTTCCCCGCATGACACTAAATACATTACACCAGTACAGACCACTACTAAATACATTACACCAGTACAGACCACTAGAGAAGTTCCATGCAGATCGACACTTTATCTACATCACTGCGCGTAGGGATGAGATAAAGGAGGAGTTGCAGTCATACTATAAGCTGACTGACGAAGACATGGAAGAGATCACCAAATAATGGTCGACGAAGTTCCTTGTACCGGTTGAAGATGAAAAACTCTCTGACCCCAACATCGTAGGAATCCCCTTGGTCACTCGAGTCGAGCATGACAGATAGACTAGCATGAAGAAGAAGAAGTAAAAGGAGGAAGTGCAGAACATAGAAAATGATAAGGAGGACATCACCTTGGAGGAAAGTGGGCCTGACTCGCCCGCAGGAGGCAGAGGAGATGAAGTAAATCAAGAAGAAGGAGGAGAAGATGGATAAAATCAAGGAAAAGTTGAAGTTACACCACCGAAGGATCCCCCTATTGGAACAGAGACTTCGCAGAAAAGGAAGAATTCTCCAAAGAAACCCTCAGAAAGAAAGAATACGTGCACCAGTAAGACCAAGATGAAGGCCACGCTCACAACGGACAACATAAATCTAATCATCACAGCCATGGAGGATGCTTCAGAGGATATCTTGCAGCAATGTGGAGCAAAGAAGGAGACGTTGTATGAAAGAATTGAAAAGGAGCTGAAGGAGATACAGAAATCCATCCACTCGAGCCGCACAGTACCTACTGTGCCTTATTCATCGAAGATTGCATAATTGGAGGATGAGCCCACCCAATTATGAAGGATAGAATATGAAATAGAGGTTCGACTTCGTCGAGTCCATGAAGAGAAGGAGATGGCTATAGAATCCTTGCAGCAAGAAAAGGAGGAGCTCTTGGAGAAACTACGAGTTGCACAGAAGGAGAAAGATGAAATTCAGGCGATGTTCAAGAAGGACAATGTGAATATACAGAAAGAAAAATACCAGTTGCTCGCAAAGCAGACTGTGGTCAAAGAAGTAGTAACTAAAGAACTTTGCTCTATGTCGGGCTTGGTATAGGAGGAACCAAATTCAGTCGAGATGTAAGTGGGGAAGCTCGCTAAGGCCATTCAGCAGCTTCAAGCATGGATAACGGGGTTAGAGCTAGAAGCAGTGTCGAGTACTCCACAAGAAGTGTGCAATCAGAGGGAAGAAGCTGCCAAAAATGCAGTAGAAATAATCAGAGCACTCACCTCAAAGTGTAAGCAGTTGAGTGATCGAAGTGCACAAAACTACGAACACCTCCTGGAATACCCGGAGCTGAGGAAACTATAAGCACAGCTACAGGAGGTGAAGCAGCAGGCATCCACCATGCAAGCACAAATAAAGCTACTCACTGCATTCAAGAAAATGAAGAGATCACGGGAACAACGTAGAGTCCAACAGAAAATTATTGTTATCTAGAGCAGAGTCATGGAAGTTACACAGAGGTTACAGCTAGTGCAGAACAAAGCCTGCACAATTTTTGAAGAGATTGAAGGACAAAGCTCACAACTAGACCAAGAGGTTGCAACATTGGAACAATAATTGGAAGGTCATGTTACAGAACAAGTGATTCAGGAGTTCACTGAGCAGAAATATCTGTCGAAGCAGCAAGTCTAGGGATATCGAGTTAAGCTCGAGGCCTTCGAAGCAGCACTACCCAAATCTGAGTGACGCGGGACAAGTCACAAGTGAGTGTTGGGGGCTTGTTGGCCCTTGACCAAGTTTTGAGGAAACATTGGTCATGTTTGACCACTTTTGGGACTTCGACAAGCTGGTTGAAGATGAAGCACCCAGTTGGAGCTTATATCGTGGGATCTCACTTATTTTGTAGACTTGTGGACCCAACAAAGGGTTTACTA
>CBVK0103238729.1:0-10116 GCA_900067695.1 Picea abies
TAGAAGGATTGAAGGATGAAGGGATCAACGACACAAAATAAATCACATAAGTTATTGAGTCTTCTAGGTGTGTGCACAGAATAGGAGGATAACCTATGACACAGTTCATAAGTGAAGCATAATGCAACAAATTCCCTTTTCCGTGATCACAAAATGATTCAGCAGATGTTTATGCCACAACACAATGATGTTTTGAGCAAGCGACAAGTGACATAGTGAACTACAACAAAGTGTGTGGAATATTGTGCAGATAAAAATCTGCAGTGCACCTTAAGCCAGTGTAACGAATGGCGTAGAGGAGTGTGACAAGATGTAGTCCAAAGTGGAATGCAATGGAACAAGTGGAAGTTTGGCAGTCAAGAGAGCGAGTCACCAAGGGACACTAATAGTTTTATGGGGAAACTGGGTGAGCGTTTTCCAGGCCAAGTGGGACAAGATGAAGACTTGTGACTTGGGGTCTTATTCTATCTACGCAGTAGATGGTCTGTAAACCAAAATGTAAATTGTTGTGGCAATGGACGTTTTTTTAAAACAAGGTAGATTTGGTCTGTTTGATTTAGTCAAAGAATGTCCAGATCAGAATTTTTCCCACATATAACTCATTGGACTTTGATTTGGTCAATATTTTTCCACAATGTAACTGTCATGCGTCCACATACTTTATTTAGACAAAATTGTAACTAACAGGGGTTTGATGAGGTCAAAGTTTTTCCACAATGTGACTGTTATATGTCCACGTAAAGCTAGTCGAACTAAGGCTGAGATAAGATAAATATAAATGTGTGGTGTGCTCTGGAAGTGATTGTTGAGGATATAATGAAGGATCAAGGTTCTAAAGAGCCGAACCATAGATATATTAGATCACATTGATGTATAGAGAAAAGTCTGGAGAAAAGTCAATTTACATAGAGAAATTGTTTAGAGAAAGATGAATAGAGGGAGGCAGGGTGGTGCAGGGGAGAGGACTTGTGTCCTCACTCAAAAGGTTGGTTCCTGAGAGGAATGGTATCCTCACTAATTACTGCAAGTCAGATCCTGCAATTTTTCAAGGTGGCAGGGTGGTGTTAGGGTGAGTTGGAGCTCATTGAGGATTGGTGTCTTCTCTACAGATTGGAACCTGTGTTCTAGCGTGTTGGTTCTTTCTTCTAGTTGGTGCTGGTAAATCTAGGGGGTTGGAGCCTCCTTTGAGTAGGTTCTCATAAACTGAATGTAACTCTCGATTGATATAATAAGAAATCTATTTGTGGTTTTTTCCCATATGGGTTTCCACGTAAAATATATGTGTACTATGTCTTTGTGTTCTGGTTAGTTCTCTACATAGCTCGTCTTTGTGTTATGTTGAATTCTCTGCATAGCTTATGATTGAGCATGTGATGATTAGCTGAGATGGTCAAAATAAAAAGTGGTGAAAATCTGTGTAATACTGATTCACCCCCCCCTTCTTAGTATTACCGAATATTCCAACAATTGGTATCATAGTAGGTTCCTTCAGTAACAATTTAACCACTAGAAGGAAGATCCTTACAACACACATGGGAAAATAAGACCTTTCATCAAAATTATCTCCCTAGTTTGAGGGATCATACTACTTTACATGGAGTCTAAAGATGAAGTCATACTTGCAAGATCTTAAGGATGATGTTTGGAATACAGTTTACAATGGATACACCCCTCCAAAATCTAGGCCAAAAGGTGCTACTGCAAAAACATTACATAGATTCCATGCAGTAATAATGAATGCCATTCTAAATAGCTTATCATATGATGTAAAAGATAATGTAGGGCCACAATCTTCAACCAAAGAACTTTGGGCCAAACTGCAGGATTCATATTCTAGAAAACATCTATGAATGTTGACCAAAGAAATGAAGAAAATCAAAAGGAAGAGCAACCAAGAAAATGAGCAGCTTCAAATAATCCATATAAGATCAACCCAGATTGAAATCTCATGCTACAAGCCTTGAAAGAGCACCTTGTAAGTATCCTTATGACATAACATATATTTCTTCCTGTGCAAGTGAGTCTTGTGGTCCACCTAACATAAGTGAAAGTGAGAGTTTTGAAAGCATGCAATATTCTGAAGATGAAGAAGTTGTAATTAACTTGGAAGCATAACTTATTAGTGCCCTAGATGAGTTAAGAAAGGAAATAAAAAAAAAATGAACAACTTAGGAGAGACGTGCTAGTATGTGAAGGATTTCTTAATATGAAGGAAGATGTTGATACCCTGAAGATGTAGTTAGAAGAAGCTATCAAAATTGAACAAATTTTCATGATTCAGCTAAAAGAAAAGGATGTTGAAAGTATGTCTTTAAATATGAGTTTGAATAGATGAGCAAAGATGCTACTAACTATGGTAAGGAAGTTGAAGAAAATCTCTCAGAATTTGAAAAGGAAAACCAGTCTCTAAAAGATCAGTTGTAGAAGACCCAAGATGGAATTAAAGAAGCTACAAAGATCGTGGATGAACAAAAGACTCAACTACAAAAAAGTGAAGAAGAGGCCGAAAGATTAAAAGATGAAGTTGTTGGTCTAAAAGTGGATATGCAAAGACTGCAAACACAACAAAAAACATATGACAAGTTCTTAAAGAGTAATCGAGTCTTAGATGAAATTCTGAGCTATCAAAGGTCACCTTTGATCAAGACAGGTCTAGGCTATGACAAAAATCATAACACTCTTGAGAACAAGACTGAAATCAACGCAAATGTTCTTTAAAACCCCAATTGCAGTAAATATAGTAACATGGAAAGAAATTGCAATCAGATAGGGAATGATCTTAGAAGAGATGCGCCTCCAAGGAGGCAATTTACTACTAGGTATCAAAGTTTATTTTTTGGTTACTGTTTTTCTTGCAAAAATTTCTGGTGTAAAGCAATAAACTGTAGTATTTATGGAAGAAATGATCACATTGGAAATGGAAGCAAAATATATCATCAAAGTAGAAGCATTCATGGGAAAACTAATATACACTACAACTACTTTTCTCCCATACACTACAATGTTGATTGTTACAAATGCCACAACTACGGTCACATAGAAAAGTACTGTAAAAGGAATCTTAGAAATATTTAGGAAGTGAATGTTGAAGTCAAACATGAAGACAAAAGGACAAAACTATGGAGGAGGAAATCAAAAGACCATAAGATGGATGAAGAAAAATGTCGTCTAGTTTTATATGCTCAAAACAGAGAAAGGAGTATCATTTCCAAACAAAAGAAAGAAAAGTACACAAAAGCATGGAGAAGGAAATAATAAGATCAAAAGAAGGAAGAACGTGAACCAACAACTCATGTTGATAGTGGATGTTTATGTCACAAGACATGGAACCATATCAAGTATCTCCTCTTAAATAAATATGGATTGGCAAAGCTAGAAAATTGCTACTACAGGAAGAGTGAGAATGCCTCCGATGACAGTAAATATATGCTAATCTAAAAATGATAATGGAAGCTCTTATCATGAATTCAAGGAAAGAACATCTTACTTTCATTCTCATATACATTGGCCATAATTAAAAAATTGTGGCAACAAGTGTAACCAACCCAAAGGGGATAATTTAATTCAACAGATTTATCATCATAGGATGGACATTTCTTGAACAAGTACCATGAACATTTCTTGAACAACATCATACCATTCATTTTTTAAACAATAGATCATGAGCAAATGTTGAAGGCAACAAATCCTATTAATTGTGATTCACTCAACAAATTTTTTCCATTTTATCAGTTGTGACAATATCTCTCTGAAATCTCCAATACCAATGGAATGTGAAGATATGGTAAATATAAATGACACAATACTTGCCTTAAAAGAAGAGGAACAAGGTCATCCAAGTGATGGTGACCATTATGATCATTGAAGGACTTACTATGTATTTGAGACATGGTAAGAAAATCATTTTCCTTGAAAAGGTTGCAAGGCAGAGTTGGCAGCAGACCTCCAGAATGAGAAAATGTTGATGAATGTTCTCTTTACAAATGAAATGAAAAATACAAAATAATAAGAGGTTTGATTAAAGTTACCATAAATCATAAAATGATAAGAAGTTATAACAAGGAAGGACAACATATTCACAAGGGGAGAAACACAGTAAAATAACCTATGCAGAGGAAGATGAAGCATAAAGATAGGGCGAGCAATTTCAAAAAGCAAGAGAAGGTAGCACATTCAAAAGGGGAGAGTAACACTAAAACTGTGATGATTCAGTAGTACAACATTAGGGGGAGAAACCAAGTAGCAAAATATATAGCTGCAACATCATGTTGTACTCAAATACTGTAGATAAAGAAGACAATTCACCACTTCCCAAGTTTATTTCGAAGAAGATACTGAGAGAAAACAAATAAAATGAGGCTTGAAATAGCAGGAAAGTGTGATGATTACAATAAAACTTTCTCCCACATGTAGCAAGAAACACTACAAAAATTACTTTTCTTGGTATTGAATGTAACTTCAAAAGGATCCCCATTTGTTGCTGTAACATGGAGACGTTTGCTTTTGTGAAAATGTGCACAGTTAAAGTTTACAATGTCTATCGATAGTATTTTGTTTAAGGAGGGTTTTGTGTGCATAAAGAGGGTTGAAGGAGAGAATATTCAAAGTATTTCATTGTCATTACTGTCAAATGGAGGGAATCACATAAAGAGATTTTCTCTGGCAGTTGCACACAATGAAAGAGGGACCAGTGCAAGAAATTGAGCAAAGACACAACAACATTCAGATAGGAGGAGTCACTCTTAGAATATGCACATTCAAAAGGGAAGTTTCTTTTTCTATTGATGTCAAAGGGGGAGAAAAATACAACTACGACAAAGAGGATCATACAAAAAGGGGGAGTGAAGGCCAAAGGAACACAATGATAGGGCGAGCAACTCAACAATAGAGTTGCCATCAATGACAAAGGGGTAGTTTGTTGAGTATATGTTGTCATTGATGTCAACGAGGTCACAAACAATATGGTGCAAAGTCACAGATAGTATAGTAGAAATTTGGCGCACAGGAAGAGGAAATGCGCGTAAGGCTTGAAGTGCACACAAACAATATGGCACAAATTTTGCGCACAAGCAAAGGAAGTGTGCAGAAGGCTTGCAGAGGAAGTGCGTGGAAGGATTCTTTCGTTCCCTTGCAAGTCCGTCATCTTGGCCCCTATTTTGGCATAAGTAGGACTGCCAAGCTCTATGATATGAGCTTCTTAGTGCCCCTTTTGCCTAATCAACAAGAAAGGAATCTCAGTGGATGTCTTAATTATAATACTTTTTCAACCTCAAGAATGAACTAAGGACCATATTGTATGTTTAATATAAGTTAAGAATCACATTTGAAAAAAACTGATGATCCATAAGCTTCACTAGCATACCTTAATGTTGAATATTAAGCATTGCCTTGACCTTGTTATGCCAGTTTGACCCTAAACCACAAACTGAGTGATAACATGCCTCAACCTACTCCTCCTTGAGATCCTCACTTGTGTATTTACTAAGAAGATCATGTTCCTTCTTCTCCACAACCATGCAGTTGATCTCTTTCTCATATAGAAGGGGCACATGGGTAAAAAAATCTCACTCTCTCTAGTACTGGTTTCCCTTGTCCCGCTCTCCCATTTATTTCGCTAGATCATCCTCTTCCTCAAATAGGACCGACTTAACAATAGTGACCTCCCTTCTCTTGGATTTCAACCTGGCCTCCCTCTTGATAGAATTAATCCTCTACCACGTCCTCAGTGCTCTGGCCTGCATCTCCTCCTCTGCAGGGCACTCAAAATTATCCAAGATACCATCCTCGTCATCCCTCTAGCGATAATATTTGGCATCAATTGACTTGTAAATATCATACCTAGACCTCATTTTCTTTTCCTCGAGGTGCTTATCGAATAACTCTTTGATGCCATAGATAAATTCTACCACATCCTTCTCTTCCTTGAACAAGACCGACACAACGACAGTGAACTACCCACTCTTGACTATCAACCTGCCCCCCCTCTATAGACTCAGTCCTCTTCCACTCCCTCAATGCTCTGCCTTGCATATCCTCCTCCATGGGCCGCTCGAGTATGTTAAGAGGGAGGCTAGGTTGACGGTCAAGAGTGGGGAGGTTGCTATCGTTAAGTCGGTCTTGTTCGAGGAAGATGAGGATGTTGTGGAAGAAATGAGAGAACAAAATAAGGGAAACAAACAATAAAGAGAGTGAGAGTTTGTTTCCCATGTTCCCTTTCTCGATGAGAAAGAGATCGAATGCATGGTCATGGAGAAGAAGAAACAAGAGCTTCTTAGTAAATACATGAGTGAGGATCTGATGGAGGAATAGGTCAAGGCCAACACAATGCTTAATATTCAGTGATAAGGTATGTCGATGAAGCTTATCAATCATCAATTTTTTTGTTGTAAAACTTTATGGAGATAAACCACGTAGACAATTTTGAAACGTCCAACGTTTCGAGTGGATACTCCACCCATCATTGGGGCCAACATAAGCTCAGTAATACAAAAAGAGTATGTGAAAGAATAGATTTACAGGGTAATATTGGGAGATAACGTTGTGAAAGAATAATAAAGTAAAAAAAAGTAAAATAAGGAATCCAACCGTTGATTAAGAAATATTTAAAATTAAATTAAGATAACGGATCTTGATAATAAGTTGACCGCGGAGAATACTAAAAGAAGAGATCTCAAGCAAGTTAACCATTGATCACAATTGGATTAGTTATGTTTAAATAACACCAACCGTTAAGAGAGAGAGAAAAATAATAATAAGATCTTTTAAGAAATTTGTTAAGAAAGAACTAGGTAAAAACATTAAACAATAATTATTAGAGAAAAGCTTAAAATAAACAAAGCCATAAATTTGGGAATAAAATTGAAATTAAACAAAGAATTTTAATTTAAAAGAATAGGTTTAATGATCGAGGCAACACATGAGAGAAGAAGAGAGTGTTGTGAAAGAATAATAAAGTAAAAAAAAATTAGACTAAGGGATCTAACTTTTGAGTAAGAAATATTAAAAATTAAAGTTAAATCTTGATAAAAAGTTGATTGCGGAGAATATTAAAAGAAGAGATCTCAAACAAGTTAACCATTGATTAATATTGGATTAGTTATGTTGGAATAACACCAACCGTTGGGAGAGAAGGAAATAATAAGAGGGTCTTTTAAGAAATTTGTTAAGAAAGAAATAGGTAAAAATAATAAATAATAATTATTAGAGAAAAGCATAAAATAAACAATAAGTTACTAGTACTAATAATAAATTACTAGGTTCAATAACAAGAAAGAAAAGGGAACAATAGGGTAAGGGTAAAACTAGGATGGAAAAGTCATAAATTTAGGAATAAAATTGAAAATTAAACAAATAATATTAATTTAAAAGAATAGGTCTAATGATTGAGGCAATGTATGACGAGCTTCCATGATTGGTTGAGTTAGTAGCCATCTTCACGAGTGCTTCTTGAATGATACAAGATGATTAAATCCCTTGTTTTAATTTTTTCTTACTTTATTATTCTTTCACAATGTTCTCTTCTTCTCTCATACATTGCCTCGATCATTAGACCTATTCTTTGTTTAATTTCAATTTTATTCCTAAACTTATGGCTTTGTTTATTTTATGCTTTTCTCTAATAATAATTATTGATTATTTTACCTATTTATTTCTTAACACTTTTTGAAATATCTTCTTTTTATTTTTCTCTCTCTCCTAACTGTTGGTGTTATTCCAACATAACTGATCCAATCTTGATCAATGGTTAACTTGTTCGAGATCTCTTCTTTTAATATTCTCCACAGTCAACTTATTATCAAGATCCCTCATCTTAATTTTATTTTTTAATATATCTTACACAATGGTTATATCCCTTATTTTATTTTTTCTTACTTTATTATTATTCTTTCACAACACTCTCTTTTTCTCTGAATGACTATCTCTCCTGCTTACCCTATAAATATATTCTTCTACATACTCTTTTTGTATTATTGAGCTTTTCTTGTCCTTGATGATGGGTGTAGTGTCCACTCGAAATGTTGTGAGTTTTAAAATTGTTTACACATTCTATCTCCATAAAGTTTTTCGACAATTATGACTGACTGTGAAAACATACACGATGATTTTTTTTTTTCAAATATCCTTCTTAACTTCTATTAAATATACAATATGTGCCTTAGGTAATTCTTGAGGTTGACAGAGTATTATAATTGAGGCATCCACGATGGTTCCTTTCTTGTTGATCAAGTGAAAGGGGCATTGAGAGCTCGATTCCTAGAGCTTAGTGGTCTTAATTATGCCAAAGTAGGGGCCAAGATGACATACTTTCAAGGGAATGAAGTTGATGTGCCTGATGCCATCGAAAAGGGCCCCAATTACAGATACCGTGGGGTTGTAAAATTCCTCCTCAATGTCAAAGAGCTATTTGAGAAGCTCCCATAGGTAAATAAGAGGAGGTCTAGGTATGATATTTACAAGCAAATTGACACCAGTTATTATGGATACAAGAATGAAAAGGACAATATATTAGAGAAATTCGAGTAGCCCACACAGGAGGATATTCAAGCCAGAGTGTCGAAGGAGTGGTAGAGGATCGATTCCACATGCTAAATTATGAGAGGCACCGAAGAGTGACCTTTGTTTTTTCCTTCACAATACTTTAATTGCAGAGGTTTGCATTTGTACTTTGTTAATTAAATTGTTTGTCGGTGCATTTTTATGTAACAACTGCATCGGTGCTTTGAAGTACATCGGTGCATTATAAACGATATAGCACACCAAAAAAACAAGTTATAAGAAAATAACGAACACATTTATCATTAATGCACCAAAATATACAATGAAAAAATGAGTGAGAATTTCATTTTTTCTAAAGGTATGTGTTTATAAATGAAAACCCTAATCATTATTTCATTCTTTTGCTAAAATTTGGAGGGGAGATTCAAGTGTAAGAGATATATACCAAGCACACAGGGGTGTAGACTAATTGACAAGTGTCGTGTAAATGGAAGGAAATGTAAAAGGGAGGTCTCAAGTTCGATTCTCACCCTGATTCACCCGTGGCTCATGCTTGCGGTCTGTGTGGATGCACCTGGAGGTTCTAGAGGTAGCAGACGAGAATCAACCCTGAGTCACGTGAGTACGAGAACTGCAAGTTGCCGATTCCCCCAGTCACAAAAAAAAAAAGAGAGATTTACCAACAAAGACTTTGGAGTGGATATATTTTTTTAAAGAGCCAAATTTGTAAGCGATCACCATAGGTCACATATAAATTCATAGAGAAGAAATTCCAGGTACATGATTTCATTTTACTAATCATCTCAATCTTTCTCATATTTGATTTAAACAATTTTCAGTCCATTCTCAAAAAAATAAAAGGGTTTCATATTTACATTTAATATTGGAATCCCTAGCTTCCTTGTTGTTTTTCTTGGTTTCCCTCTCTATATTTCACAACGAGATTTGTTTTTAAGCTATAACTATTCATAGGGTTTCTTTACTTGTATATGGGGAGTTTCATATCCATTGAAATGGCACCACTCATTGCATTGGATCGAAAACAATATCACTATTAGTTTTCTTTCAAAAAAACATTTTTGCGATTAGTGGTGCGCACTGTATAGGCATATCACACTGTTGTGCATATTCCAGTCAACAACACCACTGACTTTAAAATGAAAATAAAATTATTTTCAATATCGAAAGTGGCATGTTTTAAATTTGTTTATGGGTTCAACGGTGCATAATAAACAACAATGAGGCACCAATGCTTCTATTAATTTATAAAGCATCACATGAATATAACAATTTGTAAAAAAAACGTTTTCAATTTCATAAGAGCACGATTATCATATACTAGTGCATACACATATTATTAACGCATAATTGCGTACTATTTTAGTATATGCACCGAAATATTATCTTGTAAAAATATTTCATAATTTTTTTATCGAATGATTTCTGGCTTTTTATGATAGAAGTTGAAGGAAAACAACTTATTGCAGTGAGCGCGATGGTAGCTCATTCCAACAAGAGAACAAGGAAAGTTCTTTAAGTCTTATTAAAAATTTAATAAATTTGAATTATCTGTAGGTTTAAATTAATGATGTGTATTGGTTAAGGCATGTCATGCAAAGA
>CBVK0103238851.1:0-18355 GCA_900067695.1 Picea abies
TGCTTGTATTTTCTTCGAAGTGTATCTTTCAAAGTGGGTCGATGACCCTGATTCCTTTCTTTTTGGTTAGTACTTCAAAGAACACTGAAGACCTTTCCTTCTAATTCGAGGAAAATCTTCAAATTATGGTGAAGGATTTTCTTTGAAGATTGGGTATTATGTTTGAAAGTGGCTTGATTAAGTTTGGGATAAGTCTTTGAAGAGGTTGATGGTCTTCATATTTCAAGGTTGGGCCACTTCTTCAAAACAATCTTGGTGACATATCTTTCAAAGATTGGGTGTATATTCAAAATAAAGCCAATGTACCATCTTCGGAGAAGGATCAATGGCATTTTTTGTTTGAATCAAGCACAACATCTAAATATGGTCGATGGCCAATTTTGATTAACACTTGATGGCCTTTCCCTTTGAGTTGAGAACAACTTTGAAATGTGGTTGATTGCCAATTTCGGAGAAAGCCCGATGTCTTTTCCTTTGAAAATAGGGTAGGACATTCAAAACTGATTGATGGTTCATCCTTCACATGGGATTGTTGTCTTATGATTCAAATGGGCTCAATGGGCCAATATTTAAATAGGGCCAATGGATCGAAATGTGTGTGTGTGTGTGTGTTGAAGAAGGAACAAATGCAAGCGAAAAAGGTGGTTGTGTGTCTTATTTGAATAACATAAGGAGTTTGGAATTTGACGGGAATGATTCAAGGTATCCAAAAAAGGTTGAACCAAGCAAAAAAACTACTCCATATCCTCAATGTGGTGATCAAGGGGGTTGGATATGTGACAAACTCCCTAATTTGTGTTTATTTACTATGTTTGTATAATATGTGGTAACTTCCCATTGAGATTGATTTATCATTTTTGCATAATATGTGTTGAATAAAAGTCAATTGGTTGTGAAGAAAATTTGTACACTTCCTACCCATGTTCAAATTCCACTTTGTGATATGTTTTATCTTAGTAAGATTATTTTGATGAGCTATATATGATCTATTCAAAATATTTTGACCTAGCCTTTCATCATGAAGAATCTAGGGTTTAACCTGGGTACCATCCTCAAAATGAGGGGAAGTCCATGGGAGCTTTCCTTTAGAATATGTCACTTGGAGAAAATATACTTATCGAGTAGCAAAAATCCATCATATAATTTTGCTCATTAAAATATTGACTTGTTTATAGCCATGACTAATGATGTTTCTTCACATTGAATTTCATTTATCATAATATTCCCCTCGTGAAAATATTGACTTGTGTAAAGCCATGACTAATTATGTTTTTTCAGATTGAATTTTATTTATTATTATATGCCATAGTTTGTTTATGTCACCTGGAAAAAAAAATTGTGTTGAATAGCAAAACTGGAACATAGAATTCAACTCATGAAAATATTGACCTGTATAAAGCCATGACTAATGATGTTTCTTCAAATTAAATTAAATTTATTATTATTTATCATATTTTGTTTATACTAAGACATTAACCATATGAAAAATAATTAAATGAATGAATTACATTTATTCTACTTTTGTTCATTAAATTAATTGATTTCATTTATTATCATATGCCATATTTGTTTATGTGGCCTTGAAAAAACAAATATATGTTGAAAGGAAAAACTCCAACATTGAATTCAACTCATGGAAATATTGACTTAGTCTTGTGTAAATGCTTGATTAATGATATTTTTTCAAATTAAATTTCAATTATTATCATATGCCATATTTTGTTTATGTAAAATATGTGTTGAATAGGAAAACTCCTAAATATAGTTTTGTTGATACAAATATTATCTCTTTTTTCCTTGAAAAAAAAAGTGTAATTATGTTCATCCGAAGAGAACTAAATCAAATTTTGTAGGTGCCTTAAGCATGACCCAAAAATGGGTATAAGTGAGAAGAAAAAGACCCCGAGGGGACCATAATCTAGCTAATAATCCACAAAGAAAAATACAATAGTAATTGGGGGAACAACCGAATATAAGTCAGAAAAAGACCAATGAAGCATAGGGAAACCTGCCACAAAGGACAGACCAGGAAAGAAAAAAAATGCCAAGATAAACCTGCTAGAAAAGCAGATGCCAGAGAGAAACCATAGACACCGGAAGGACCAGGTTAGAGTGGTAAGAAGCCCCCACAACGAGAAAATACCAGAAATCCATGGTACAAACGAATATTGTTAGAGCAAGATTTTTGTCACCCTATGAAATCTTGCAGAGAGGGCCTTATTCCATTTCCCCATGTAGACTTGTCTTCCCTGTTACTAGAATCTAGAGACAAAAATACAAATTTTTCCACTTGTACGCATCTTGCACCTTATACAACAAGCGTATAGCAGTCTGCTCCACTACAACCTATGTACATCGGGATTTGTGCTAGAAAATAAAAATTAAATGTCGGGTTTCCATGTCACTACAGGAGATATCTGATCCTTGAACTTCCATATACTGGAAATGTTCCAAATCGGCCCTTCAGTTGCATTTTGAAGGCTATAAATGGGCAGGCGGGGGGTGGGGATTGCTACCATAAACCCTATAATTGTTTCATCAATGGTCTTATCATGGTCATATCCTAGGATTAAGAACATCATAGAAACAACTTCCCTGACAATGTTAGGAATGATATCAACTTTATATGGAAATGGGGATTCTGGCACAAAATCTCCCTTTCCCATATATCTTTGTAAAAGTCTCTCTTTCTGGTTTTGATTCAGAGACATATTTATTCCTATTAAGGATTCCTATTTTAATATTTGTAAATAAAGGTTTTCAGGTAAGGCCAACATTTGGGAAATGGTTGTAGGGTTTATTTTAAAGATGGTCACAGACCCATCTATGGATAACACAAAGCATCACTGAGGATTATAACATTGGGCGCAAAGGGATACTAGCTTAGGAAAATGATAGGTCTTAGATACAATATATTTTTCAATGTATGACTCCCAGGTTCGAATTCGATAATGATAATCCCTAAACCTACCATAGGCAACATGTCTTAGCTTATAGGGAGTAGTTCGGATCAACTTAGTTTCATAAATTTCCCTATCTCTATCATCTAAATGTTGGTCTTCAAAAGTGGGCTTGGTTGGACATTCTGGTTTTGCAGGCTTCTTTTGAGCATCCATTCTTATTCACAGAGGCAGATAGAATAGTAAAAGACTCAATAATATTTAAAACTATGAAGAATTTACTCGGTGACGTTACCACACAGACTTCTAGTCAACAGAGTCAAAATACCGATAGATATTGCTTTCCCAACAACCCAAAAGTTAAATCTCTTTTGTTGATTATGCCTTCCAAAACTCGACGTTATACCGAGCAGATCTGAAATTTCAAGTTCATCCTCCTTATCAAGTGAGTTTTTTATGACGAGTAAATTTTTCGATTACCTTTAGAATTTACAGTTTACCCAATTTTATAGAATGCCATTATATTTTTTTATACATCAGAGTGTCTGCGAAATCTATCACATATATATCTATGTATCAATACAACACTTCTATAAAAATTATTAAAAACATTCTTATTAAATGCAACACTTATTATATGACACAATCCACATTTAATGATAATGCATATGATACTTCTATTGTAATATGTATCGAGTGACAACACTTGTTAAAAATTATTCATAAATTCTTATTAAATGCAATACTTATTACACCACACAATTTACGAGATACAATATTATGAACATGTCCAACAAATTGAAAAGTATATGGAGGACTCACTTTATCATAATATCATTAGAAATATATCACCCATGTATGGATCATGACCAAAGAATAATAATTATTTTCAACAATCCAAAATTGTCACTATAATATTCCATGGAGGAATTTAAAATTACATAAAAGTAACCATAGTTGACAAACAAAGAATGATAAATACAAGCATCATACAGTATAGTGCACTTAATAGTTCCACTTGGCAACACCTCATATATTTCATTTTCAGGCCTATCTCTAATGATGTATAGTGCACTAACTAGTCCACTTGGAAACACCTCATTTGATATTTCATTTTTTAGGGAAATATTTCATCAAATCATAGCGCACTTAATCAATCCACTTGGCAACACCAAATCTCATAGTTCATTTATGGGGCCCTTCTTTCCTGATGTCATATCACACTAACCATACCAAACCACCTTTGAAGTTGAGTGGTTTTACTTTTAGTAGCGTGGATCATTACATAAGGGGTAATATTTTACCACCTCAATGATGTGTGCTAAATGAGAAGATGCCATGTTAATGTAGTGGTTTCCCCGACGCAGATTAGTGGATCAAAATTAAGTGATAGTTATGTTCATGACTTGTGTTAACTAATAACTGTTGATTTGCTGCAATTTAAACTGTGAGATCATCGCCATACCCTACTTCCAAATATCTCTTTGTAGTCACACAAATGCACTTAATCAGTCCAATTGAAAACACCTCATTTGATAGTTCATTTCTTAGGCCCATCATTCATGATTCCATAACGCACTAACCATACTAAACCACCTTTTAATTTGATTGGTTTTAGTTTTATTTTTGTGGATCATTACATAAGTCATAATACTTTACCACCTCAACAATGCACGCTAAATGAGAAGTCACCACGTCAATGTAGTGGTTTCCACTACACGGACACACATACCAAAATTAAGTAACAGTTATGTTGACAACCCTTGTTAACTTACAATTGTTTATTTGTTGCAATTTAAATCGTCGGATCATCACCATACCCTGCTTCCAAATATCGCTTTATGGTACACAAGGATGCCAAAATCCAGGGATATTTGATGATTGGAGTGATCTTAGTATTGTATTAACCAAACATGTTACTAATATGTTGCCAAAAAGTTGTGGCTTCACTGCCAAAACTACAAGGTTTCATCAAGTGCATCTTTAATCCTTTTTGTCTTCCATGTATTCATTTTCCTCTTCAATATCCACTTTGTTTCCTTGTTATTTTTAACAGGCTAGGGAAGAATGTTAGGTTAGGTTGGTGAAATCTAGTCTAGGTAAGGTGGGTTAGGCTAAGACATTCTATTTTAGGATTAGATAGGATAAGTTACTATAACTTGGTGGAGGTGATGGTAGGATATCTTGACAACTTTGACAACAACAAATGTAAGTATAGATGACCCATGATGAAATATTGGTGCATATATTATAGTAGAACAATCACATCCATAACCAGGTGAAAGTCTAAAAAACATAATACTATCTAAGAGAAAATAGAAGATAAGATAAGAAAATTTTATTATTGTGCAAAAAGAGTCATCACAAAAAGGTTGGTGGGACTACTGAGTACAATATTGTGTAAACATCCAAAACTAGGGGAAAGTAATGATGATCTTCATAGTCCACAAATAATGGACTAGGTCACATCTCATAAATGACTACAAATTATTGAGGTGATGACCATCTCATGCAATTTGGATTTTCAATCTAATTTTCCTTCCAAAAAAAACCCTAATCTTTGAACAACACAACCACTCTTATTCACTTCGACATTCCCTTTCCCTCGATTTGGGGTATTCTAATTACTTCTATGTGTGGGATCATGCTAACTAAGAACCGTTGATCTGCTGTAATGTAAATTGTTGGATCTATGATGATAAATACCACTATGTGTGATCCTCCATAATTCTAGACCTACGCCACATGATTGCAGAGATGGGTTAGTTTTGATACCAAAAAGCATATTTTTCTAGCTAGCCCTAGGTAATTATTTGACACAAACAATATAATATTCATGAAGTGGATAAACTTTACAACTTACATAATTATTTGGAAGTGAATACACTTATAGGAAACTTGAATGGCTTGCAGAAGGTCGGTCACATATACAAAAAATAACGATAATGAGCCTTTAAAAATAATAAATAAATTAAATGGAGCAGGTAGAAAAGTTAACATACATATTTCATACCTTGCACTTGTCCCAACTCCAACTTCAAAAACATCATATCTCCTACATTTTCTACTTATCTCTTCTTTTCTTATCACTCTATGAAGCTCAATTGTTTCTGGAAGCTGGTTTTTCCTCTTAAATCCAACCATTTTACTCCTATAAAATTCTTGACCCATTTGCACAAGAACATCTGAATGATTGGAGCCCCCTACTTTCTATGTGTATCTATGGTAAATGGTACGATCTAGCTTATGCAATTTCTCCATACCCTATGTACCCCAAATGGCCAAGATTCCATATTTTTGTAGAAACCATGGTCCATGTGCACGAAAATAATTGATGCTGCAAACATACATAGTTCAATCTGTCTTATATTACCAAACAAATGTACCAAATGATGTTAATTTAGAATAATAGTATGTAAATTAAAGAGAAGTACAAAGGAAAACACTAGTGGGATGAAAATTAATATGCATACCATATAATGTGCCATATGGTTCTCTCCCTAGGATTCTTTTATTGTTGTTATGAAGTCTATAACAACTTTCTGAAAGTTTGTTGCATCACCTTCAATAAATGTTTCCTTATCCATCAACAAAAATAAATATGAAAGTGACCTCCAAGCATGTTTCTTCTTTCTAGCTGAATGATGACCTCCACTAGTGCGATAATCTTCTATCAATCAAGTCTTCATTAAATCCCAAACATCAATGTCCACATTTATTTTAAATAAAATGACGTGCCTTGACACCTGACATTGATGGATTTGATGGTAGATTACCTCTAGTACATGACCTCTTAATATATTTTTCAATTTTAACATTTCCACCATGCAAACTTGATTTTGAAAGAACTTGTTCAATTTCCTCATTCGACTTTTTACTTTCTTCTTTTGGGATTTTGTTCCAAGAAAACAAAATAGATAAATACACCATCTTATCAACAATTCTCACACATGCATGCAAAGTGCACATGTGCACCCTAATCAAAGGTATAGGAAGCACTGCATCTACATTTGGATCAAGTTGATCTCAGTCAATAGGAAGGTCTTGAGGACAACTCAAGATACCATTATTCCAACTTCTATCTTTTTGTTTTTTTTCATGCAATATAAGCAACTGTGTGTTTCATTTTCACCATGAGAAATGTTGTACATACACTTGAGAGTTTTTGAATTAGCTGCAAGATACCATTCCATAAAATATGAACCATATCCTTCCACATATAATTTTTCCCCTGCAGCATGTGAAGACATAATTAATGGTAAAGATGTTTTGCTGAAAAAAAAATTCAAGGACTCATGGGACTCCTTGTTGACAGAAAAAATCCCAACCAAAAAAAGTGATCTTCAGATTGAACTTGAAAATATTTATCACATATCTTATCAAGGTGTGGATATAATGCATGATTCATTAATGTGATTGAAACTCTTTCATATTTTTCATTGTTGACAACAATCAACTTCCCACATGTCTCCTTAATAGACATGTCTTAGTACCTCACCATCAATTGTAATACCCATTCTAAATCATACTACAAGTTATTTTTTTAACTAATGGAATAATTTCACTTCATACTTTCTTTTTACTCTTACTTGAAACTTCATGCACTGCTTCTAATTGTTATGCATCTCCCAATGAATCAACATTTTTTGTGTTTCTTAGTGCACTCTCTTTCTTTACATGAAAAGGCCGAGGAACCAAAATCTTCTTAATTAGACCATTCAACATTCCATCTATTAGAACTTTAAAAATAGCCTCTTATGCTTTCCTTCTAATCCCTCTATCATCATAAACTCCTTGAACATCCTTTATAATAATTTTTAAGTTTGCAATTAATTGGTTAACTACATCTTTCCTCAAATCGTCAAATTCTGGGTCTTTGAGCATTGCTTTAATGTCACTTTTCTTTAACACAATTTTGCACAAATCCACATAATCAGTGCAAGTTGGATCTAATATGTTCTTCAACCCAAACACTCTTTTTCTAAAGGCACCTCCCCTCTTTTCTAAACATGATATTGGTTTCATCTCTTTTGATCTAAACCTCAACCCCATTGCAGTTTTCTTTATCATAGAGAGTCTATTTTGGAGACGAGAGATATCGGTTTTCAACTTCTCAATTTCTTTTGATGAGATGGATTTGAATTCAAGCAGTTTGTCCACATGTACACATGTATTTGACTCAAAATTTCCATTGTTTGGTTCAATATCATGTTTTCATGATACTGAATCATATTTGAGTGATGGAGTTGTTGTAATTGGATATTCAGATCTTGAATTTTCTGTTCAAGGGAAATGTAGTTACCTTCCAAGTTTTTACAGTATCCTAGAAGACCATTTTTTCCATGGCATACATACCGGCATAGTCATGTTATTGTTTTTCAATCAGGATGAGAGTTGGAAACATGGTCAACTAGATAGATTTATCCTTTTACCCAAAGATCCATTTTTTTTTATCTCTAGCTTCCCTTAATGCATTGTAATTAATGTTAGGGACCAATTTCTGATTTTGTTTTTGGATCGGTGCCATATCCTTACTTAAATTTATGTGGGTAACATGGTGATAGTTTCTTACAACATATGTATGTGTTGGAGAGTCCTGCAAACAACCTGGATTATGAAAATAAAAATGTATTAGAAAATACCAAAATGAGAAAATCAGAGTTTCACTTCGGAATAGTTTGGGAGACCTTCTAAGGAAAAGCCAAATTTTTTAGATATTGAGGCATAGCTCAAATATTTCGGGCATCTTGTAGAATATGTTACATCCAACTAATATTCTATGTTTTCATCTAAATACAACATAAATTAAAAACTAGGCAGTACAATATACAAAACCAATCTTACAACAACAAACAATCTTAAAAATCTCCTTCAACTTAGGCCTGTTTATTTTTATATTTAGCTGATGAACTTGAAGTGTATCCTTTTTGCATCTCTGATGAACTTGAAGTGTATCCTTTTTGTATATCTAATGAAATTGAAGCGTAATATTTGGCCCATCATGTATTGTTTTTGTTGGTAATGTTTAAGCTATGTGGCATTTTGGTGCAAGTGTCTGCATTGATGGATATAGAGGTCCTATTGGTTACCCCCAATAAGTGCATTTAGATATGATTTCAACACTTTATTCACCTATTTAGCCACTTGATCTCTTTTCTCCACCTCCTCCAATGTGCCATCCAAATATTTTCTCACCCACCTATGTAGGTTATCAAACTACATGTAGAATTCTACATATACTCTAATATTGGGCATATCTTCCAAAATTCATTCACATGGAGCCTTTAAAGATACATATTCTCATGCCTTGAAAAGGCTGAGCCAGATTGGAAACAAGGGCGAGAATGCTTAGAAATATCAATGTGGCTCTTTCTAGTTGTATCCATGGTAGTAACAATAGTAATACTAGTAGGGGGCTTTCCAACAATGACTTTTGGAGAGCCTTAAGGAAGTAGGGATGAATCATCAATATTTTTTTTAATGTTATCAAGTACTAGAGAAACTATAGAAATAACTACATCATCGGAACACCTATGTGAAGTAGAGGCAATTAAGTACAAAGACTATGAGTGCATCCCTCAAACCAATAGGTATATGCTCAACAATTTTCTCACGGCCATAAACTTATGCAGCTTTCTCAAACTCCCAAAAGGGTTCTAGATCTGGTGTAATAGCATGGGTATCATTATTTACTTCTCATATGCCAGGATGAGGTCACAAAGAAAAAGGAAAGGGAAACAATGGGAGTCTGGGTAGAATGTCGATATCCCATACATAAATAACATGCTTATGCAATTTTCCCAAACTCTTCAAAATAAGAATCAAAATGTAAAAAAAATCTAGTCTTCTTTCTTCAACCACCTATCCAAGCGTTTATATTTTGGCCTCCTCTAATTTTTCCATAAGAATGACCTCTTCCCAGAAATTTCATACTCCATACAATCACAACTAAAGATCATATCAATGACACTTACTCAACAAGAGCTATGCTTAAATAAACTCATGCATGTATAATAATCAATAAGGTTGGGTTACCAACCAAAAATTAAGACAAAACAAGCCTTGATGCATTTGATTAGTTAAGGGAAAGGAAAAAGAGTAAATCGAGTTTGAGGCAAGGGTAATTTTCTCACTACCAAGGTTAAAACCATAATTTATATATGCCCAATGCACTAAAATAACCAACTAAACTTCTACATCCAAGAATACAACTTTCTACAACCTCACCATTGAACCAATCATAACTTAATGAAAATTGCACAATTTTGCTGACCTAGCATTTGTAAAGATTGTTAGGCAATTTTCCTTAAAAAAAAAACCATTAGGTGCCTTGGCAAAGCTACAATATAACCAAATTTAAAACCCGACAACAACTTTTTCAATAATAGCATGAGATTATTGCCAACAAAATGCAACTTGAAATAATAACCAAAGGCAATGAACAGTCAGATGATAAATCAATTACTACATAATTATATATGCCTTAGAAAAATCAATCCCACATAACAATATTTATTACAAAATAATTGCCAAAACCAACCTAACAAAAAATTTACACTAACCATATATAAATAAAAGCAAGGCTTCAAAAGATTGCATCTGAATATATAACCGAAGACAAACAAGTTTCCAAAGAAATTGATCAGTACTAAGTGAGTAATGAAAACAATATCAAATTGCTCTAAGTCTAGGACAAGCATAAATGATGGAATAGGTAAAATCTCGTAAATGAAGGTCAAATTGCTCTAAGTCTAGGACAATCACAATTTTACACATACAAATGAAAGAAACCCATAGACTCGAGGTTGAGGTAAAGTAGGATCATAAATAGGCCCATACTACAGTCATCACAAAAATCCAAACAATCAACTAGAATTGCAAACTAACAAGTTGGTCACAACAAGTGAAATCATGGCATCAAAGAAGTAGGCTTGGATGCTAAAGTAGATGGAAAATATTTGTTGGGCCTTGTTTTCTCTTTTTCTTCTCTAATTATATGGAAATACTCTAGACTAAGTCCAAGGATTGGACAAAATCCCTGTCCAAGATGGAATATAATGCTTTCGTGAAAAGAAAAAACACCTAGTGTAAACAATGCAACAAAATAAACAGTGCAAGCCTAAAGAGGAATCAACATACACATCATAAGAAACAAGCCCCATGTTAGATGTAATTTTACAGATATCTAGTTGAACCTATGAATCTTTTGAGAGAATTTACCACAAAAACAACATACCTATCAGAATGGAATTCAATGGAATTCATGTCATTTTTTGTAAACAATGGCCCATGAACTAGAGTTGAGAGGAGGCCCTTCATATTGAATCACATTTTCCCCTTGGCTAGGGTGTAATTTGAAAAATAAATGCATGAGATCTTCGAGGAAAAATTGAAAACCTGAGAGGAGGTTTTCCAATTCAATTCCATTCGCACCCATTTCTGTCAACAAACGTTGAGGATCTAGAATTGAGAGGAGGCCCTTCGGATTCAATCACATTTGACCCTTTCCCATGGTGGAATTTAACAAATAAATGTATGAGATCTTCGAGGAAAAACTAAAAACCTGAGAGGAGGGTTTCCAATTCAATGGCATTCGCGCCCATTTTCATCAATAATGGTTGAGGAAACAAAACTTAGAGGAATCTATTCAAATTCAATCACATTCGCCCCTTGGTCAATGGTCGACAAACCATATTTAATGATTTTTTTTAAATTATATAATTTGTATTCTACAACTTTCTTTTAATCCTATATAATTTTGAGTATGTGTATCTTTATATATTGTTTTTTAATCATATTTAATAGTTTTTTGGGGAAATCCAAGTTGTTCCAATAACATTTAAGATGGTATTTTGTATTTAATATTCTTTACTAATTTAGGGGAAAACACATGGTGATCATAAATTGATTTTAATATAAAATATGTATTTAAGTTAGCCTTGATAAAAGTAAAATAACCACAGGAAGGTTCACTAAAAGTGTAATGTTAAAAAAGAATATTAAAAAATTATCTGTGTGGCATTATTTTATTAATTTCTTGATTTTTTCTTAGGAGGGCACTTTTTAGTTAAAATTTCCTCTATTGTGACTACTTTGTTCCCCTTTCAAATATGCACAAAAGTCATTTTTTCAATTGTTATTTGAAAAAAAAAAACTACTATGGAGGGGGGGGGGGGGTGAATTCTCACCCCACCCTACATCAATGATAATTTTCAAAGTTGTACAAAATTTCACAAATTTTTTCTAAATTTCACATAATTTCAATGCAATTTTGCTAAATGAAAGGAATTTGTCTTCTTAATTTTACAAATTGTTTAAAATTTATGAAAATTCTCCTTTAAGTTTGTAACATTAAGGTAAAATTTATATTAAATTTTGTAAAATTAAGGAAATTAAGGAGGGATTGAGTAGTTTTTCATCCCTTATAAAGCAAAAAATCAGTGGAGCAAGTATATCACCTCAAAAAGAAAAAAATGAAATTAAAAAAAGAAAAGAAAAAGAAAAACAAAATGGTGTTACTACATCAACATTGGAAAATAATTTAAAAGTAACCCTTAGGTAAAAAAATTGGCGATACAAGTGCACCGTATTTAAAAAAATTACATAAAAACCATTTTAAAAAACCTTGTAGAAACAAATTACTACAGTGACACTAATTTTAAACAAACTTGAAAAGAAAAAGTGGTGATACTAGTGGCATTGCTTTTAAAAAATGAGAAAAAACACTCTAAAACACCTCCTAAAAAAATTAAATATGAAACAAGAGGCATGGAATTGTGGTTGATTTACTCACATATGGTAACTTTGTAACATACCAGTGTTGATCCTTTGGATATTTTGGATCAAATTATGTACAAATTGTAAATAATGATGGGAGTCAAACCATGTGAACTTAGGTAAAATTATGCCTCATGTATATCATATAAATATCTTGTATGAATTTCGAGTGAGAAGCTAAAGGCCATGGATTGACGAATGAATGTCTAGGTATGCAATTGTGATAAGAACGCTTTTGATATATCGTGTGGTAGGCCTTCCATAATATACTCAAGATATGTAAATATTATTTCAAAAATTAACATAAAGGTCCAAGGTTGGTTTTCAGAGTCCATTAGAGTGAAGGAGGAAATGGAGGTCTAGTGGGGGTGATAAATGAATCCCAATGTCGCTTAAGTTTCCTAACTCCTTCTTTTTTTCTTTATTAGCATGTGATTTATTAAAAACCTCAACCATTGATCATTAAATGTAGGTGGTGGTTGGTGGGGAAATCCACCTTCCATAGTTATGAGGGCATGGGGGTTGAGTATAAACATCATGACGGGTACAAGATACTTCATCCTCATAGGAATTTGAACCTCTTATGTTCCCTTCCATTCTCTTCCATGCTAATTCAAATTGGCTCAAACACTATCACCATTCTCATTCTAAGTCACTCATTCTTATGATCTAGGGAATTCTCATTAAAACCCATTTTGACTATTGCTCTCATCATTCAATCTATTTTCTCATGTTGATGCACCTCTAAAGTTTTGGAGCTATGTTATCAGGTGAGAGACTGAGATTCGAACCTGTATAAGATCAAATAGAGATGTGGAAATGAAGATGGTGGACTTGAGAAGAGAGATGGAAGGTTGCAGAGAAGCGTATAGGCTAGGTTATCTAGGAAACCATCCCTCCCCCCTTAGATTACTAGTCATTGAGTTCCTAAGAGATGAGGTATAACTTTGTTAGGTTATTCCTGAAGGTAGACATCAAATTGGACTCTTTTTGCAGATAATGAGGAGTATTGGAGGGATAAATATTCATGAGGGAATGTTGAGAAGAGAAGGGAAATGTCTACCTTGTGTTGTGTGGGGCGATGTAAGAGAGTGCTAAGGTTGTGCTAGCTACATGGTTTCCTAGAATTTTTTATGGTAAATAATTAGGCTAAACTTTAGATCCCAAGAGTCCTTGACCAATTTCTTTCTCCTTGGTGGCCTCATAGTTTGGCTTGCAAAGTGGATGCCTACAATTGGGTGGAAAAATGATCACAAGCAACTGATTTCTTGGACTATTTTGTTTAAAAGAGAAGTGTTCCATCTCTTCTTGAATTTATGTTTATGATTCTAAAGTTAATCTTTTTTTTCTTCTTATGTACGAATTTAGAAATGGGGTTCATGGTTATAGAAGTTTTGCATGTTTGGTTGTTTACATTGCTTAGTTGCTCGCTTAAGTGAGTTTGAATAGACTTAGAGAATTGGCTTCGAACTTATGTTGAGTACTTCAAATTCAAGTTATTGAAGACTCAAGTAGTTCAAATTATTTGTATAAGTTTGCATGGTTGTAGCGAAAATGCCAACATAGAGCATGATCCTTTGAATAGGCCTTCAAACCTTCTAAGGTCAAACTCTGTTTTAGGCCCACAAGCCTTGTTATTTAAGTTTGGAATCTTTGTTGATTTTGAATTCAAGTATAACTTTGAAATAGGGCTACAAGGCCTTTTGCATTGGAATCTAGGTCTTGGAGGAAGGATCGATACCCTCCTTGTTGTTTTTGAATTTGAGAAAAGAATTCAAAAAGACCCAATATCCTTATATCTTGTTTATATTTTCTTCGAAGTGCATCTTTCAAAGTCGGTCAATGACCCTGTTTTCTTTCTTTTTTGGTTAGTACTTCAAAGAGTGTTGAAGGCCTTTCCTTCGAATTAGAGTAAACTATTTGAATTATGCCAAAGTCTTTTCTTTGAATATCAGGGATTATGTTTGAAAGTGGCTCGATGAAGTTTGGGATAAGTTTTCAAAGAGGTTGATGGCCTTCATCTTTCAAGGCTGGGACACTTCTCCAAAATAATCTTAGTGACATATCTTTCAAAGATCGGGTGTATATTCAAAATAGGCTTGATGGACCCTCTTTGGAGAAGGATCAATGAAATTTTTTGTTTGAATCAAGAACAAAATTAAAATATGGTCGATGGCCAATTTTGACAAACACTCGATGACCTTTCCCTTTGAATCGAGCACAACTTTTAAATGTGGTCGATGACCAATTTTGAAGAAGGCCCAATGGCCTTTCTCCTTTGAATTGGGCACAACTTATAAATGTATAAAATGACCAATTTTGAAGAAGGCTCGATGGCCTTTCCCTTCAAATTGGGCATGAGTTTGAAATATGGCTAATTTCCAATTTTGAAGAAAGCTTGGCATATTTTCCTTTGAAAATCAGGTAGGACATTTGAAAGAAATTGATGGTTGATCCTTCAAATGGGCTCGATGGCTTAGGATTCGAATGAGATTGATGGTCCAATATTTGAATAGCTTTAATGTCTCGATGTGTGTGTGTGCATGTGTGTGCGTGTGTGTGTGTGTGTGTGTGTGTGTGTGTGTGTGTGTGTGTGTGTGTGTGTGTGTGTGTTGAAGACAGATATGATGCAAGCGAAAAAATGGGGTTGTTTATGGTTTTTAATGACATAATGAGTTTGGAATTTGATGGGAATGATTCAAGGTATCCAAAAGAGGTTGAGTCAAATAAAATCACAAAATAATAATCCATACCCTCAATATGTTGATCAAGGTGGTTGGATATGTGACAAACTACCTAAGTTGTGTATATTTACTATGTTTGTATAATATGTGGTAACTCCCCATTGTGAATGATTTATCATTTTTGCATTATATATGTTGAATACCAGTCAATTGGTTGTGAGGAAAAGTTGTACTCTTCCCACCTAGGTTGAAATCCCACTTTGTGACATGATTTATCTTAGTGAGATGTTTGTTGATGAGATATATATAGTATATTCAAGAGTTGTTCACCCAATATCGTGCCTTGAAGAATCTAGGGTTTACCCTAGGTACCATCCTCAGAATGAGGGGAAGTGCATGTGAGGTTACCTATAGAATATGTCACTTGGGGAAAAAAGATTCATCGAGTAGAAAAACTCCATCATAGAATTTTTCTCATGAAAATATTGACTTGTTTATAGCCATGACTAATGATGTTTCTTCACATTGAATTTCATTTATCATAATATTCCCCTCGTGAAAATATTGACTTGTGTAAAGCCATGACTAATTATGTTTTTTCAGATTGAATTTTATTTATTATTATATGCCATAGTTTGTTTATGTCACCTGGAAAAAAAAATTGTGTTGAATAGCAAAACTGGAACATAGAATTCAACTCATGAAAATATTGACCTGTATAAAGCCATGACTAATGATGTTTCTTCAAATTAAATTAAATTTATTATTATTTATCATATTTTGTTTATACTAAGACATTAACCATATGAAAAATAATTAAATGAATGAATTACATTTATTCTACTTTTGTTCATTAAATTAATTGATTTCATTTATTATCATATGCCATATTTGTTTATGTGGCCTTGAAAAAACAAATATATGTTGAAAGGAAAAACTCCAACATTGAATTCAACTCATGGAAATATTGACTTAGTCTTGTGTAAATGCTTGATTAATGATATTTTTTCAAATTAAATTTCAATTATTATCATATGCCATATTTTGTTTATGTAAAATATGTGTTGAATAGGAAAACTCCTAAATATAGTTTTGTTGATACAAATATTATCTCTTTTTTCCTTGAAAAAAAAAGTGTAATTATGTTCATCCGAAGAGAACTAAATCAAATTTTGTAGGTGCCTTAAGCATGACCCAAAAATGGGTATAAGTGAGAAGAAAAAGACCCCGAGGGGACCATAATCTAGCTAATAATCCACAAAGAAAAATACAATAGTAATTGGGGGAACAACCGAATATAAGTCAGAAAAAGACCAATGAAGCATAGGGAAACCTGCCACAAAGGACAGACCAGGAAAGAAAAAAAATGCCAAGATAAACCTGCTAGAAAAGCAGATGCCAGAGAGAAACCATAGACACCGGAAGGACCAGGTTAGAGTGGTAAGAAGCCCCCACAACGAGAAAATACCAGAAATCCATGGTACAAACGAATATTGTTAGAGCAAGATTTTTGTCACCCTATGAAATCTTGCAGAGAGGGCCTTATTCCATTTCCCCATGTAGACTTGTCTTCCCTGTTACTAGAATCTAGAGACAAAAATACAAATTTTTCCACTTGTACGCATCTTGCACCTTATACAACAAGCGTATAGCAGTCTGCTCCACTACAACCTATGTACATCGGGATTTGTGCTAGAAAATAAAAATTAAATGTCGGGTTTCCATGTCACTACAGGAGATATCTGATCCTTGAACTTCCATATACTGGAAATGTTCCAAATCGGCCCTTCAGTTGCATTTTGAAGGCTATAAAGAGGCCAATTCCGAGACATGGAAAAGGAGAAAGAATTCAACTTTGAGAGAAAAGTTACTCTGGAGAAATTATTACTTCATATTGAGTCTGCATCCCTTTGTCCTTTAAGTCTAAACATAGTGTTTGGCCCCCAAGCTCTTCCATTATTGATGGAGAACCTCATTGTCTCCCTTCTATGAGATTTCCTTTGGTGGAGGATTGAAGTGGTGGTGGCCCAGCTAGAAGGAACTTGGTTTCTCAGTTCCAAACTATGCGGACATGGAAGTCTGTAATATTTTCACTTCTATTGATTATTTATTAATAGAAATACTCTCTTCCCATCCAATTGATGTCTGGAAAATATATGAGTTAATTATCCATGGGCATGTTTGTTTTGTATATTAATGGATTATGTTATCTAATGTGCTAACCTTTTATATTATCACTATATTCTTGCTCTGCTTGTTTGTTGAGAACTTGTTGCAGGTATAAAGATTTGGGTCAAAGTGCTCAACGGTGGACATCATCAAACGTTTGGACAAGGTAGGTCCCTTTCTTATCTCACTTTCACATTGGTTTATATATCATGTTTTTGGGATAGAGTTGATTTCTGTGGTCATATCCGTCTGTTGTGGTTTACCCTATCCATAGAGATATTTTCCTCGTAACAAATACACCCTCTAACACCAGAAAAAGAGAGACCATAAAGTCGCATGCCCACAAAAAGGACCTCAAAGTGCCAGCTCCACTACACACCCTTAGCGAGGACCTCAAATCTCTGACCCAAACCCTTTCTAAGACGAGGAAGAGAAAATACATTGACAAACACCAATAAGAACCTGATCAAGGCATACATCAAATCCTGAACAACCAGTAAAGCCAGAGAAAAATCCAAAACGACTGAAATAACATAACCAGTCAGAACCATCCACGCAAGAACAACTAACCCAGGAATATCTAGTGGAAGATGAGGCCAGATCCCATCCCCAAAAAGAAAGGAGGGATCACAGGGCCATCAAATGTCGGCCAAGGATGTAGAACCTATGCACACACACGAAGCCTCTAGATGCAAGTGAACCCCCAGGGAAAATAGATCCATCCACCGAAAAGGAAGCAGGTGGACTAAGAAAACCGTAGATCTGGAACCTCATCTTAGAAAATTTGCAATAACATGGAAAAAAAAAAAAAAAAACCTGCCCCAA
>CBVK0103238852.1:0-20938 GCA_900067695.1 Picea abies
CGAGGCTCCAGTGCGAGCTGCGGCTAGGAGCCCCTAATTGTTTTTATTAAATTCGATAAAAATATTAACTTATGTAAAACTATAACTAATTATGTTTCTTTAAATTAAATTTCATTTATTGTTGTATGCCATATTTTGTTTATATTACGATAAAAAATAATTTAAACAACAAATTACAATTTTTTTTATTTTTTTTTTGTAAATAAGTGTCTATATATTACCAGTCAGGATAAAAAATTACAGTAGCATCATGATTTTCAAAGAACTGTGAGTGTTGAATTGCCCCTAAGAGAAACCAATTCAACATGTTTCTAAAAACTGAAAATACCAGTATTTAAACAACTTGAACATAATTGCCCCGTGGGGAAATCGATTCATCCAAACCTCTCTGGCCTTCTAGAAAATCTAAGACTGATTTTTGAAAAGAAAAAAGAAAACATTGTTCAAGATGTTGCATTCATCCCAAGAGCACACTTGTAGAAACGTAAAATATTGACAAAAATAACCATGCAGTCTGACACCTGTACATATGTAGGCACTCATGCATTTGATCTGTAACTTTTTTCCAAGTTGTTCCCTGTTGGTGCCTGGATAGTTGGAGCCATGAACACCACTGAGGTTGCAGGTGCACTGGAGGCCTGTTCTGGGGAGTGTTGAGGGTCGATAAAAGTGGAGATCATGTGGAGAATTTGCTCCCATCACTTATCCAGAAGTTCTAACCAGAAGCACAGGTCGTCCACATCCTTGCAGACTGCAAACACAAAATCATGCAATATCGCCATTAAATCTAAAAATCTTGCACATGAAGCATGGTCCGAGCATGAGTGTTGTTGGTTTGGTGATTCTTCCAAGTCGGTTGAAGAGTCTTCCAGATGAGCTGGGAGCGAGGGTGGTTGCGGGGGACCAGAGGATGGTGGCACAGAAGTAGAGTGCTTAGGTGAGTTCGTTGTTTGGGATGAGGTTGGTTGTGAGGAGGAGGCCAGGAACAAAGAAAAAGGAATTGCCTTGAAGATCAAACCACTCCACACGACAAGCCCTTGGTGAGGACAAAGGTGGAAAACCACTTTGGCTCTATGAGGAGTGACCAGAGGAGTAAGGCGAGGAGCTAGGCGATGGAGCAGGGGTAGGCGGAGGCCAGATGACCATGCTAGCTCTATTTTGGTACCAGATAGGGCCTCTCTTTGGCTTCCCACGAAGCTGAGGCATGACCGAGGCAGAGAGGAGAAGTGAAGGTGTAGAGAGTAGGAAGACGTAGAAGGTGGTGGCCGAAGAGAACTACAAACATGATGTTTTCTCTGCAGGGAAGAAAGAAACATATTGATCCAGTCGAGGAGCAACATAATAAAATGAAAACTGGAGTGGAAATGCACACATGCACAAAGGTGACTGCCATAAGCACTCCTCCATTGTTCAGACAAATAAGCAGAGGATGGTGTGCTCGAGAAGTTAATATAGGGCTAACAGAAATGAAAGCGACATTTATTCATTGAGAGGATAGGAGGGGGTGGTGCATGCATCGGTCACGTGGAGAAGTAATCTCTTACCTTACTTAAGAAAGGTAAGAGATTACTTGGAATTCTTTAAAGTGTTATTAAAATGCTCTAAAAGCATTAGGAGAAGTTCCAAAATCATTGTAGTTTTGATGACTTAGAAGCTTAGAAAATTATGTATTGTCAATATGAATCTAAAAAAATAATTTAAATTTTAAATCTATAACTATTTATCGCACTATTTTATACAAGAAAAAAATAAAATTTAAATATATAACTATTTTATTGCATTATCATATATATTTAGATAAATTGCAATTTCATCATCTAATTTATAATTTTCATTTTTAAATTTCATATATATATATATATATATATATATATATGATTTAAGATTTTTTTAATTCTTATACTTAAAAAATATTGTTGATTTTTTTTCTTTAAATTTTTAAATAAAAATGATTTTTTTTTAAATAATAATAATAATTATTAAAATTCAAAATTTAAGATTTAAATTTATTCATGATTACTTAAATAAAAATAAACTTAAAATAAATTTAAATAAATAATGAAAAACTTCTCATCCAAAAACAAATAACAACTTTGAAATAACAAACTTATAAAAGAATTTATAAAATTTCAACTTCCACAACATATGGAAAAAAGCCCCAATCTTTTCTACAAGAACTTAAATTCCATAAACAATATCACTTTTGTTTAATACACATGTTAACTACTGCTATGCAATAGACTAAAGATTGCAGTCCCTTGTGATTGCTTAACCATTAGTGGAGCCTCGAGAACCCTCATTGGTTTTTGGGGACAAAGATGCCCTCACACGTTGTATGGATAAGAATCACATCTCAAGGTAGTATTGGAAGAGGGATTGTTTTCCTTCCTCTCACCCGCTCTCACACATCTGTTGGTGGCAAGTGCTTGCGAGTCTCATCGTGAACTTTATGTCTCATAGTGGGCTCCTTAGTAACTCATGTAGCTTTGTCATCAACTCTATGAAGCAAATTTTGATTTTCAATTAATATCTGCATCAAAGATCATTTTTTAATTTGAAATATTTGTGTATTTAAAAATATATTTGCAATTAAAAATATTATTTATAATTAAAAATTTAATTTAATTTAATTTTAAAATTTAATTGATTTAAATAATTTCTATATAAATTTTGTAATTATTAAAAATTAATTTATTTAAATTTTAAAATCTAATTGATTTAAATAATTTTTATATAAATTTTGCAATTATAAAAAAAATGATAATTTATTTAAACTTTGTAATGCAAAGGGTTAAATTATAAATGAAGTAAGTATTCTAAGGAAGAACATTATTGAGCTTGAGGTTGTTGTTTTAGATCCATCATGAGTATTACTAAAATAAGATCGAGATGGTTTTTATACTAAGAAGTTTAGCCTCAATCAATAAATATTGACAGTGATATATGTGACACAACATAACTTCTTTTCAATATTTTTAATTACAAAGTAAATTAATTTGAATCTTAAATTTTAATTGATTTAAATTATCCTTATATAAATTTTGTAATTAATAAAAAAAATCATAATTTATTTGAATTGTGCAATGCAAAGGGATAAATTATAGGTGAAGTAAATGACAAAGTGTCTTCAAACACATAATTTTTATTAAAGAAAGAAAAATATTACAACAGTAAAACGTGAGGGTTAAGGGCCAAAAATTGACCTCACGTAGAATAGCAAATGGGATAAATATCCCAAAATCAATAACTAGAAATATCATTATCTAGAATTAACTAAAACTAACTTGGACATCTCACATGGTCAAGTGAGTGTGTAGGTGTCCTTTTACATTAATGTTTTATTTACTAAAACATTTATTCACTAAAGTATTAAGTTAACTATTTTGGATTATAATCCCCGCTTTGATCCAAAATTTATTTGGAGAGAATACCAAACACAATTCTAAACTCAGTGAATTTAATCCTTCTTAGAGATTTAGTGAATATGTCAGCAATTTGATCCTCTGTTGGACAATAAGTTGGATTGATAATTTCCTTGATGATGAGAGATCGAAGGTAATGGTACTTTGTATCAACATGTTTTTTCTTCAAGTGAAATACTGGATTTTTGGCTAACTTTATCATTGATTGAGTATCGATGAATAAGGGAGTAGCTTCACTATGAAGAAATTTAAGATCCTACAAAATTCTTTGTAACCATACTATTTCGCAAGCCAATTTCCAAGCTGAGATATATTCAGTCTTTGTTGTGGAATTTGCAACCGTGGCTTGTTTTTTATAACTCCAGGACACAACAACCGATCCCATGTTCATTAAATATCCTGAAGTAGATGCCCTATCATCAACATCTCTAGCTAAGTCTACATCTTAGTAGCCATCAAGTCTAAATTTTTTATTCATTTTATACTCAAGTCCAAAATATTTTGTTCCTTGAAGATATTGAAGTACCTTTTTCGATGCATTCCAATGACTTTCTCTTAGTTCTTGCATATACATGGAAATGACATTCACTGCAAAAGATAAGTTCAGACAAGTATTTGTCAGATAGATTAAAATACCAATTAATTGTTGATAACTAGTACTGCAAACAAGTCCCCCCTCTTCAAATTTAGAAATTTTAAAGTTTTTCTCCATGGAGGTGATGGCTAGTTTGCAATCCTCCATTCCAAACTTCTTTAATAATTTAGAAACATACTTAGTTTTGGAAATAAATGTGTTTCTTTCTTATTGAATTACTTTAACTCCAAGATAGTAGTGAAGTAATCCCAAATCTATCATTTCAAAACTTGTTAGAAGTTCTCTCTTTACTTGAGAAATATGATCATCGTTATTACCTGTTATGATAAAATCATCTACATACACTACCAAAATGATCAAATTGTTTCCTTGAATTCAAACATACAAAGTGTCGTCTGAATCATTTCGGAGAAAACCAATTTTTTGTAGATATGCATCCATTTTAGCATACCAAGATCTAGGTGCTTGTTTTAACCCATAAAATTCCTTAACTAGTTTGCAAACTTTCTTTTCTTGCCATGAATCTTCAAAACTAGGAGGTTGAGTAATATATACATCCTCCTATAGATCACCATTTAGAAATGCACTTTTCACATCCATTTGGTGTACTTTCCATCTGTTTTGTGCAGCCAAAGCTAACATGACCCTGATAGTATTCCACTTAGCTATTGGAGAAAACGTTTCTTCGTAATCAATCTCTTCTTTATGAGAAAACCCATTTGCAACCAATCTAGCCTTGTACTTATCAATTTCACCAATTTCAATATATTTTTTTTATGTAAACCCACTTATATCCAATGGATTTTACATCCTTTGGACACTCAACAATTTCCAAGTTTGATTTTTAATTACTACATCATATTCACATTGCATTTCTTTCCTCCATTTATCATATTCTACTGCCTCTACAAAAGTGGATGGATTGATAGTAGTACAATAGGGGAATTTTGAGGTTAAAAAAATGCCTCAAAATAAAAATAAAACGTACAATCAAAATCAACTTTATAAGAACCAATCACAATTCAAAAGATGACCTCATCCCCAAGGGATGACTTAATGGTGAGTTGTCACATTTTGAATGGTGGATGGAAACCTAGAGTTAATGATGGTAATACTATGAGTACTTTTAAAACCAAAACATAAAGTACTCATAATAAATCTCCTTTCCCACTTTTTAATAAAATAATAATATTGTCCTCTCATACATTTTTGGAAAAACCATTACTTGTCCTTGCAAGAATATCCATATTTTTTCACTCTTCTTCTCAATAAATTTCATACGTTCCATTTTCCTTAGTTGTAATTTATTTTTTTATTTCTTTTATATCTTATTTGTCTTATTATACTAAATGATTTTTTATAAAAAAAAAAAATCAAATTCCAAACTATGCTATCAAAGGTTGGGTTGATTTGGTTTACTATTCCTTTTTCGATATTTGAGCGGGTTTGACAATAGGAGGAAGGGTCGGCGATTTGGTTCACTTTTCTTCATTTTTGAGCTTTGAGCGGGTTTGATAAAAAGAGGAAGGCGTGATTTGGTTTACTATTGATTCATTGAGATTTGGGTGGGTTTGATAATAGGGAGGAAGCTTTGATTTGGTCTATTATTGTGTTTTCAGGCTTCGAGCAGGTCTGGTAACAAGCAGGAAATCGTTCTTTTTGCAACAAATTCAAGGAATGAAAACAAAATACCATTGGTGAATGGATCATGTGTGCATAGGGTCGAATGAGGGGTTAGAGCAGACTTAAATCTCAGTTTACTAGGATAAACAATGGGTTAGATAAGGTACTATGTAGTTGTTGGCCACTCTTTTGAGGGTTTTGATGGAGTAAATTTCTTTTTGTTTAGGAGAATAATCCATTTTCAAGAAGAAAATCACCTTGATGTTGACCCAAAGCAATGTTTTTGTGTTGCCATGATGTATGTGTAGGATTCTTTGTCACTTTTCTCATTGTTGGAGAAGAAAGGATTGGCATTATCTCCATATCTCTTAGAGCACATTCCACTGTATTGGGAAGGGGTTGTAGAGGAAAAATTAAAGCAAATCCTCGACAGAAGCAATCAATGGAGATCACAAGTTGCCTTGTGGCACATCTTGAACTTGGTTTGATTGGATGGGCTACAATGCAACAAAAATTTTGTTCAAAGCTTGATTTTCAAATATATTGTACCAGCTTACCTCCAGGTAAAGATCTAAGTTCCCACCTATGAGAAATATGATACGAAAATTAGAAATTTATTATAATGAACTCCTTTGCAAATAACATTTGAACATTTTTCTATTCAATATTGTATTCATTTCACTTAACTTCTCACAAATTTGTCTCATGGTTGATTGAGACTTGTTTTTAATATGTTGTTAGATTCTTCTTCTTTTTTTCTCGATTTTCATACATTTGATTATGTTCTCTATATCAATCAAATATCAGTAGTTTCCAAAATAAATTGTATTATTTGATTTACTTATGAGATTGAAGTATAGATGGCGTAGGGAGTAGAATGCTACAATTTCATTGGAGCAGCTACAAGTATGCTATGAAAATGCTATGGGAGGTGCTACAAGAACTTCATCTTCAACTATGCTAGGGGAACTTCCTTCCCAGAAGTTTCTATGGGATCATTTTGGGGTTGCTATAGGTTGCTATAGGTTATCATGGATATAAATTTATGTTAGTTGTGATCAACTTTACTGAAACTATAGGTATGGTTAGTTTGAAAATGCAAAGGAAACATTTGAGGTCATGTTTGATTTTGAGAGCATGCTTGATTTATTCATTTTCCATGAAAATCCAAGTGCCTTGAAATGCCTTGCACAAAATTTGGAACATAGTAATTATGCTTTACAAAGTTTACATTGTACAATTGAATGTGGCTTAGAAAAGTGAATTGTTAAAGAACATAATAGAATTTCCAAAGAAAAATTAGACTTGATCAGATTGTTGAAAAGTTTATTTCTATTGGAGGATCATGTTTATATGAATCTATTGAATCTTTATTTGTATAAAAAATAGTTTATACATATTTTCTTTAAAAATGGATTAAAATAGGCAAGCCAATTGTTTCCTATTATCTATTAAAGTAAGAAAAATCTTGTTGTAATTATGTAGACCCCCAAAATTGGAGGCATCCAAAAAGCTATATAGAGAATGGGAAGGTTTCTTTGATGTGTTGAGGTAAGGTATTCAACGTGCTTGGTATTTTATTTCCACTACAGGTTTCCATTGATGATTTAAGTCTTGGTATTAAAAAAGAACCAATGCTTTAGATATATTGATTTTTTCCAAACTTACACAAAGTGGTTTATTCATTACATAACCATTATATAAAACATATGACAAAAGGGATCATGTCATAATTGCCATCGCCAAATGCTTTAGATATATTGATTTTTTCCAAACTTGCACAAAGTGGTTTATTCATTACATAACCATTATATAAAACATATGACAAAAGAGATCATGTCATAATTGCCATCTTTTCTGCCAAAAACATGTGTAGCCTCCTATCCTTAAAAAACACTGAAACTACATAGGCAATGAGCACAAACAAAAGGAAAAATGAAACATTAACAATTATTTGTACTTGAAAAGAGAGTTGTATAGTTTGAAACAAGCTTGATTCCTTTCTTTATTTACTTGAGTCCAACCCTTACATGCTACGACAAGTACATTTCATTTTATTATTGATTAGCAATGGGAATGGGTGAACTATGGTAATGCTTTACAACGTTTACCTTTCTTATAAAATTTCTATGGTTAACAACTAGAGTTGTTGAAAATTTTATTTCTCTGGGATAATTATGTTTATATGCATCTATTGAATCTTTAGCTATATAAAAAATAGTTTATGCATATTCTCTTTAGAAATGGATTAAAATAGGTAGGTCAATTGTGTCCTATGATTTATTAGACTTAGAAAATTGTTCTTAACCATTTACAATTTTTATTTTAAAATTTTATATTTTAAATTTGATATATATATATATATATGATATAAGATTTTTTTAATTCTTTTACTTATAAAGAAAAAAATTGTAAATAAAAATGATTTATTTGAAATAATAATAATTATTATTATTAAAATTCAAAATTTAAAATGTAAGTTTAAACATGATTACTTAAATTAAAATAAACTTAAAATCAATTTAAATGATGATAAACTTGTCATCCAAAAACAAATAACAACATAGAAATAACAAATAACTTAGAAAGGAGTTTATAGAATTTCAACTTCCACAACATATGGAAAAAAAACCCAAAAGCAGAAATCTTTTCTACAATAACTTAAATTCTATAAGTAATATCTCTTTTGTTTAATACACATGTTCACTATTGTTATGCAATAGAATAAAGATTGTAGTCCCTTGTAATTGCTTAACCATTAGTCGAACCTCGAGAACCCTTATTAGTCCCCTCCCTTCCGGTTGTAGGGATTAATAGTAATTGGTTTTTCATTCTTGAATTAATACGACACAGAAACCAAAAACTTTAACCAAAGTTTTAAGAGTTTCATTCAAATTTCCATCCTCCATTTGGTTTTTAGGCCTAAGTTTGAAGTTTGAGGCCTTATTTGGCCTCTTCCCGAGGCACACCCTCACCATATCTTAGCTTAAAATCACTTTCAAGTGTATATTCTATCAGTAATATTGCATAAGTCAAGTAATGCTAGAAGTAGTTCTCGAGGCACACCCTCACCATATCTTGGCTTAAAATCACATTCAAGTGTATATTCTATGAGTAATATTGCATAAGTCAAGTAATGCTAGTACTACTTCTAGCATTACTTCTTGGCATTAAATGTTGAATCATAGAGCTTTCTCCAATGTTTATTGGAATTCCCTTAGTTGCCACCTATTGGAATTTCCTTAGCTTTCACCTTGTGGCACGTTTCCTGTGTCTAGATGTTGGCACATTTCCGAAATGTCCAAGGCCAGGTCATATTCTCCACGACCAGGTCGTATTCTCTACAACCAAAATTCTCTACAAACATATGTTTCAGTATCCTTTAGTGCTCCTTCTGGACAAATATGAGAAGTGGGAAGATGAGAAGTGGGAGGATGCTTCATTGGCAAGAGTATCAAATTCCTCAAAGAAGTGGAAGCATTGTTTCCAACTAGTGTAAATAACAAAGGCTTTGAGGTTAATGAAGTTGAAAAATTATTTCCTGTTCATTTGAAATGCAAGAGATATTTCCCGTTCATCTCTTATGCTATGTCAGTTTCTCATCTCCTCTTTTATTGTGCAAAATTTCTTTGTTGAATGTCGTTTTCTTCGTTTGTTGTTGGGAACCATTACTACCTGTAGGTGTACCAAGATACGAAGAAACGGGTAATAGTCAATATGAAATTAACCTCTAATGAAATAGGTTATGATTTCAATTTCAATTTGCACTTCATTTAATGTTGCTTCTCTACAACTAGAGATTTTAATTAAGAGTTTTTACAATTTTTTTTAATCTAATCTACATTAACATTAGTTTTTTTGCATTTTGAACATGATAACAGGTTGGAGTAGGAGATTTAGTTCAACAACAGAAGGAGTTCAAGGCCAAGTGTTAAGGTACATAACATAGAAAAACCAACTCCCGTTTGGACTGGAAAGCTATAAGAAGAGTCCAGTAGAGTGTCTTGCCTTTATTCATCTCTTTCAGAATGGCTTGGGGATTGAACTACAAAGAGTCAAGGAAGACATCACAGCTTGATGAAAGCACCTATACCACTCGATATAACACCTTTCCTTGTAAATAATAAGGTTTAGTATCTATCCATATTAGTAGGCTTTAGTATATCCCCTTTGAATGAAGGAAAGGACTTCTCTTATAGGGAACATTTTTTTGAGAAATTAAGGTATTTATGGGCCTTGTGTTTGTAGAAAATATGACAACCATGCCTGCTATATAATGTAAAGGCACCATTCTCTTCTAATATGTAAAGTATTGTTTAAATAGTTACAAGGGTTTTGAATATATTCAGGCCGATAAGTCAATAGATCCGTATCAAATTTTTTTTAAATTAACCTTATATATGTGCAATATTTGATACAACAATTAACTGATAACTTCATCTATCAATGAGAAATTATTCCTTCTTCATGAATTTTATTCTAGCGAGGACTAATCTTGTTCGATATTTTGATTGTTTTGTTCCATAGAAAGAAGGGCTTTCAGATGGACAGTATTGTGGAGACCAACTATGAGATGGGGTATTGCACTATCTGTATCAACTTTTTAAATTTGGTTTCTATGGTTTCAGGATGAAATGACAATTGAATGTATTTGGGTTTGGTGTAAACATGCATGGTGGAGGTGTATCTCTGGAGAACGAATTCAAGTGCGACCCCAACTTCCAATGTGGTACTTGCATCTGCCACACCTAATGCAATATAATCTTTTCAATAGTATTAGTCTCTCCAACTGGTGTCTGATAAATCCACTATATCATATTATATGTATGTTCATCAAACCCAATGGATGGTTGTGCATTGTAAAATAAGCTAACTACACACGAAATTGTAAATAAAGACTTTAGTTTAGATAAAAATGGGATTTTTAGTCTAGCTTATGATGTTCATGGAGTGCTCATTATTGTGCTGCTCCGCAGCTCAATTTACCTTTGATTTCATTATTACATGCATGATAGGAGTTTACATAGGTGATATACCATGATTCTCCTGATATATTCATTCAAAAGAGAAGCGAACATGCGTAAAAAGAACATAATAATAACAATTTTTTTTTATTGGTTCTTCTCTCGTATATAATGTGTAATTTGAACTATAGACTACACATGGAATTGGGTGGATTTTTGCAGAGTTGCACCTATGTGCTGAAATTTTTTTTGGAAATGAAAAATATAGTTGACTTACAACTTTCCCATTTGCACTAGGCACAGTGTTTTTCCAATTCCAGAGTGTAATATCCTTTGCCAACATAATTATTGTTTCAAGCTAGTTATCATCCCTACCGACAAAACCATTTCACATGAAACATCGTCACTCTGAAACATGGTACAAAGTAACACTTAGTTATGTTATACCACCTCAGAGGCCAACCCTTAAACAAACATTGCGATGCAACAACAAAGAATCCAACAAACCATCATATTCAATTGAATGGCCTAGAGAAAGAATCGAGGACGGTCAGAAAGACTTGGCCGAGAATTTACATATTCATGGTCTGATTCGAAAATTGGTTCTGGAAACCAATATAATGTCAGCAGCTAGCTCTTAAAACTAATCATTTGGATATCAATGCTCCTAGGTAGATGACCAAAGAAGGTTCTGCACCCGCCTCATCTCATATGCCAACAAAGTTTGATTCAGACCCTTGAAACTTCCTTCCTCTCCAAAGGTCATTACTCGGATACATGTATCAAACTAGGATCAACCCTAACAAAGAAACTTTCATTCCCTCACAATGGTGCTAAGAACTTCAGCACCAGATCCTTCTCATTTGAATACAAATTAAAATTTGACGAAGGGTTATGAAGGGTTATGCGAGAAGCTAAAACCAGGTTCTCAAGGAGAGACAACCGAAGGATAAATACTATGGAAAAATGGGTAATGTGTGGCCATTGGATTTGACCACGCATTCAGTCTTCTTGAAAAGGGTAGAAGAGATGTGAAACGTGTGGCTCAATACAACTAACACTTGGTTGCATCTGTCAGCGACACAATATCCCTTTGTCAGTGAAATGTCAACTGGACTCCACCTACCTTCGCTATGATATTCCTTTTCTATGTGCCTTTGTTCTCATCGACCATGTAGATGATTGTTATTTAAAATCTTTAAAAATTTACAAAATAATAATCCTATTATTATAATTTAATTTATCTCTGATTCCAGAAATCAATTTTAACATTTTCACAATCCCAGAAGTCAATTTTAACACTCACCTTCCTCCACGTATAGAAAAAAAATATCAACACTCTATCCACCAAAAAATATCAACACTCACCTTCTTGCTATCAATTTATAGATTCTCTTAGACAAATTTGGTTAAGTTTGTCTCATTACGTTACACTAAATATGTAATAAACAATCCAAGTTAGTAAACATTCTCGTATTTTTATATGATTTTAGCTTTGCTGGTTGGATAAGCGATAAACACAAGTGGTCATATCCACCCTAAATTTGATTAAGCATCATTAGGTCAAATGAAGATTATGAAATGTAGCATGATGTGATAGGATCCTTCACCTATATGGATTCTAATAAAGTAATAAGAATAAAAATTATATGTGAGCACATGGCCAACAGGATGAAGGGGACATCTGTGCCTGGCTATATTCTTCCTCATATTCCCCTCCAACTACACACATGGAGGTTATGAGCCTTCTCAATTGAATTCAACTGAAATCATTGGTGCCCATTGTTCTTCGTTCTCCTGGTTCTCCATGATTGTTGGAGTTGCTAAATTAAGCTGATGAAACATCATGTTCTGCATTTGTATTGATTATTCTCTTATGGGCCCTGCTTATGCTTGTCACTCCTACGCTCATCCATTGGCATCTGCAACAAACACATGTTCACATGTTTCCTCAGGCAAGTTGTTTTCTGTTCAACGCTCCTTTCTATTATAGAAATTTTGGTTATATTCTGATAATTCATTTTTAATCTTGTAGACTTTAGTTTGCATGTATTTCCTCTTATTGGTAATTATTTCATGTATTCCATTACGTTCGAGTAGAAACTATGGCGTTCAGAGGCGAAATAAAAGTAGAAATTAAGAAAAGAAGAATTTTGGTTCCTGTTGTTTATTCGGCGGTTGCGCCCTCTCCTACCAATAATCATGTTCATGATCATTTCAAAGGTAGTTGATTGTCAGAGAACAATATTGTTTTGTATATTTATTATTTTTATCATGATGATTATCTTATTTATTATTTGTATCATGATGATTATGTTCATACCTCAGAATATGTGAGCAATTAAAGTTTTTCCACACCGCCTGCCTCGTTTCTCGAAAGACGAATGCCCTCTTCAAGAATTATTCAATATATAATAAATTCTTATCCTACTCTACCCTACATAATAGGGAAGCCTATGCTACAATTTCTATGTGAGCTTCATTGCATAGGTAATACCTTAGAATTAGACATCTCTTCCCTGCACAATGAATTGCATCAATACTGTTACTTACAGGGAGCCATGCTAATCCACTGGAAATCTTCTAGGGTTCAATTTAAAATTAACAAATTCAATCATTACGTGTGCTATTGCTAGCTATTACACATGCTAATGGTACCTTCTGGGCAAGGACTTTTGCTCATCAACCTCCCTTGTTGATTTTTGGGGACAAAGATTCCCTCACACATTGTATGGATAAGAATCAGATCTCAAGGTAGCATTGGGAGAGTAAGTTCCTTTCAATCGAATGCTTGTTGTTTTCCTTCCTCTCGCATGATCTCACACATCTGTTGATGGCAATTTCTTGTGAGTCTCATCGTTAACTTTATGTCTCTTATGTTCTTCATAGTGGGCTCCTTAGTAGCTCATGTAGCTTTGTCATCAACTCTATGAAGCAGAGGTTTTGATTTTCAATTAATATCGACATCAAAGATTATTTTTTAATTTGAAATATTTGTGTATTTAAAAATATATTTGTAATTAAAAATTAAATTAAATTAAATCTTAAAATTTAATTGATTTAAATAATCTCTATATAAATTTTGTAATTACTATTTTTTTTTTATTTAAACTTTAAAATCTAATTGATTTAAATAATTCCTATATAAATTTTGTAATTACTAAAAAATGATAATTTATTTAAACTTTGTAATGCAAAGGGTTAAATTATAGGTGAAGTAAGTATTCTAAGGAACAACATTATTTGACCTTGAGTTTGTTGTCTTAGATCCATGGGCAATAGTACTAAAACATCATCGACAAGGTTTTTATACTATGAAGCTTAGCCTCAATGAATAAATATGGGCATCTCATAGTGGATAACCTCTCCTCGTTATTTTTAATTAAAAAATAAATTATTTTGAATCTTAAATTCTAATTCTAATTTATTTAAATGATTCCTATTTTTGCAATTAATAAAAAAAATGATAATTTATTTGAATTGTGCAATGTAAAGGAATAAATTATAGGTGAAGTAAGTGACAAAGTGTCCTCAAAGACATAAATTTTGTTAAAGAAGGAAAACTATTGCAACAATAAAACGTGAGGGCTAAGGGCCAAAAATCAGCCTCACATAGAATAGAAAATGGGATAACTATCCCAAAATCAATACCAAGAAATACCTTTATCTAGAACTAACTAAAAATAACTTGAACATCTCACACAATCACATGAGTGTGTAGGCATCCTTTTACATTAATGTTTTATTTAATAAAAAAGTATTCACTAAATTCCTAAGTTAATTATTTTGGATCATAATTTCAAACAATCGTCCCTTTGATCCAAAATTTCTTTAGAGATAATACCAAGCTCAATTATGAACTTAGTGAATTTAATCCTTCTAAGATATTTAGTCAAGTTGTCAACAATTTGATCCTCTGTTGGACAATAAGTTGGCATGATAATTTCCTTGACGATGAGAGTTCAAAGGTAATGGTACTTTGTGTCAACATGTTTTTTCTTCAAGTGAAATACTAGATTTTTGGCTAACTTCACCGTTGATTGAGTGTCAATGAATAAGTGAGTAGTTTCATTATGAATAAATTTAAGATCCTACAAAATGCTTTGTAACCATACTATTTCGCAAGCCACTTTCGAAGCTGTGATATATTTAGTCTTTGCTGCAGAATTTGCAGTCGTGGCTTGTTTTTTACAACTCCGTGACACAACAATTGATCCCATGCTCATTAAATATCCTGAGGTAGATTTCATGTCATCAAAATTTCTATCTAAGTCTGCATATTAGTAGCCAACAAGTCTAAATTTGTTATTCCTTTTACTCAAGTCCAAAATATTTTTTTCCTTGAAGATATTGAAGTACCTTTTTCGATACATTCCAATGACTTTCTCTCAGTTCCTGCATATACCTGGAAAGGACATTGAATACAAAAGATAAGTCCGAACAAGTATTTGTCAGATAGATTAAACCTCCAATTAATTGTTGACAACTAGTAATGCTAACAAGTCCCCCCTCTTCAAATTTAGAAATTTTTAAGTTTTGCTCCATGGAGGTGATGGCTAGTTTGCAATCTTCTGTTCCAAACTTCTTCAATAATTTAGAAACATACTTAGTTTGAGAAATAAATATGTTTCTTTCTTATTGCATTACTTTAACTCCAAGATAGTAGTGAAGTAATTCCAAATCTGTCATTTCAAAACATGCTAGAAGTTGTTTCTTTACCTAAGAAATATGATCATTGTTATTACCTGTTATGAGAAAATAATCAGCATACATTGCCAAAATTATCAAATTGCTTCCTTGAATTGAAACATACAAAGTGTCATCTCAATCACTTCGTAGAAAACCAACTTTTTGTAGATATGCATCCATTTTAGCGTACCAAGCTTTGGGTGCTTGTTTTAACCCATAAAATTTCGTAACCAATTTGTAAACTTTATTTTCTTGCCATGAATCTTCAAAACTAGGAGGTTGATTCATATATACATTCTTCTATAGATCACCATTTAGAAATGCAATTTTCACATCTATTTGGTGTACTTTCCATCCATTTTGTGCAGCCAAAGCTATCATGACCCTAATAGTATTACACTTAGCTATTGGAGAAAACATTTATTTGTAATCAATCCCTTCTTTATGAGCAAACCCATTTGCAACCAATCTATCCTTGTACTTATCAATTTCACCATTTTCAATATATTGTATTATGTAAACCCACTTACATCCAATGGGTTTTGTTGATACTAAGAGGGGGGTGAATCAGTATCAATTACAATTTAAAAACCTTTTCAACTTATACTTAAACCATTCAATTATATCCAATGAGCGATGAACAATATTATAAGAATTACATCAATAAACCACAATACACCATGCACAATATATGAGGAATAATCAATAGTTATTGGTCAAGGGAAGTAATGACTTCCAAAAGTAGCTACAACGTCCAAATGTAAAGGGAGGGATAAACCTCCAAGAGGAAGACACAATCCTCCAATATCAAGAGAGGCTTGAACTCTCCATCCTTTCCCCTTCCTTCCACCCAAGAATATATGAGAGATAATAAAACTTTACATTAAATCATCACCATAAACCAACCATCACATAGAGCCTGATAATGCTTCCTGAGACTTCTTCAACTTCTATAATTATTCAATTCTTGGAATACTATGATCCTGTAGATAATATTACTCAATGTATTCTCTGAAACTCCTCCAAGTTTCACTCCTTGAATCCTCCCCAAGAGGATGTTATAGAAAGAATGGTAGACTTTATTCAATTCTAGTTTATTCAAGAGAGTGAACTTGTACAAAATGCCCCACGCTCAATATTTAACATCAGATTCTAAAACGCGCACACAAGAAACTAAAGTCTGTAATTTTTCCAATGAAATTGGTCCCACTTCCGTTGGATTCTCTATGAATAAGTTATGACTATTTTACCCAGAACACTTGTTTATTGACTAGCTTTAGGACTGGTCAAAAACCTTATCTTCCACATAGTGTATCTCCATAATTATAGCGAATCAAGAGATGAAACTTTTACCACAGTTACCTTGATATGTCTTCTCAATACCATACCAATTTCACCATCTAAATTTTATAAAAAAAGTTATAGAAAAAATGGTAAGATGACCTGACAATAACATACCTTAGAACACATCACCAAAAGACTTCATCCTCCCTTGAGATCCAGCCTTCTTTACTTCTGATTTCCTATGAAATTTGACTTGTGTATCAAATGATTGTATAATGATATGTATTTATACCATTTATGTCATTTCCTTTTAACATTAGGGCCGACCTGACACTTTCTTATTTTGTAATTCTTTTCTTTAATTATTTTAAGGGCCTACATGTACTTCCTTCTTCAATTCCCTTTGTCATCTTTAAAAATTCATTTCTCCTCAACCATGAGGATCCACGTTACGTGCCACATACCATAGGAAACAACATGATGTATACTATCCATCCATGGGTGTTGTATCTGCATGTGAATTTTCCTTCGTGTCCAAATACCTTCATCAATCTTGTGGTCCAAAACCCATGACTAGGGTTGACACCAATGACAACAACCAATATTCCAACAATCTCCCCCTTTTTCATTGATGGCAACACTCATGCTCCCATTATAATCATGCTCCCAATTTCTCTACCCCTTTGAAATCAATGGAAAAGGGTAGGGCTTATCCCCCTAAGTTTAATGGAAAAAGGTAACTCTCTTCTTTGGGGCTGCTCCCCCTAAACATGTGGCACTCAATAATACTTCATCCTTATTTTTGGTCTTTGGGACTTTTTCTTCCTTGGAATCCTTTTTTGTGGCTTCTATCTTCTCTCTCTTCTTCATGTCTAGGATGTATATGTTGTTCAGTCTTCTTGTTGCAATTGCAACCAATCTTCCTGAGTTATTTTCTCTTATTTTACATTTTTCGGGAGTCAAACGTAAGAGTGTATCCTTGATCACATATTTTGCTGACACTGAGGAGATTATTCTTCAGATCTTCAACCAATAGTACTTTTCCTGCTATTACATTTTCACTTCCAACTTTACAATTCCTTTTCCAAGTATTTTGGTAGATGAGTCATCTCCAAATGCAACATTTCCACCCTTTTTCTTCAAGCTAAAAAATTTTCTTTGATCTCCGATCATATGAGATGAGCACTCACTGTCTATGAACCATTCATCTTCTTCTTTGCATTCTTTAGCGACCAATGTTATTTCACAGTTTTCATTTTGTGGAATTTCTTTCCTTTTCCATGTTGTAGTTGGTATACAGACATTTGGCATATGATTATCTTCCTTCATCTCTCTGCAATCTCGTGCTTTATGACCAAGATTATTGCACTTGTAACATGCAATATTTTGATCCATTAATGGGTCAAATGGATTATAATTTATGTTGATAGGTCTACTAACATGTCCATATCTACTATTTTCACCATTCATGTAGCTTGCCTAGTTCTTCCTTTCATTGATTCTACAATTGATTGCCTTGTGTCCAAAATTTCCACAAGTATAACAATGTCCAAGAGATAAATTTTGATACATGGGAGTAAGTGATCTTCTTTGTGGTGTGGTCCATCTGGGTTCACGGTCTATTCTTCTGTAGTTTCCTTCATAATGATTTCTTTCATACCTAATGGGAGAGGATCTTCTTGATGTTTCATTCCTTCTGAATTCTAGTCTTCTATCTTATTGTTCAACTTGTTCTGGAGTGTTGGTTTCATCATTTTCAACTTCCTTCTATTGTTTTGTTGTCTTCAAACTGTCATTGTATCCTAGTCTTGTCTTTTCGTTTGGATATCTTTGACTGCTAAGGATCCCATCTAATTTTTTAGTGCTTTTTTTGAACTTCTTCAACTTTTCTATTGTCAATAGTAGCTCCCCTTTTGTGTGATCCAATTCTGCTTTCAATTTCTCATAATCTTCTATTTGTTCCTTCAAGCTATTAATGGTCTTTTCAAGCTTGTAATTCTCTTCTTCAAAACTACTCAATTCACCTTTTAATATTATGTTTGTGTTTCTAAGCTTGCTATTTTTAGTTTCAACATGCTTCAACTTTTCAAGATTCTCATCTTCTTTTTCACTCTCTGCATTGTCTTTGTATCCCCAAAAGGATTCAAGGTTGGTTTCTTCATCTGAATCTTCTTCACAAATGATTTCTTCTTCTTTATAATTCTTGTGATCATCATCCTAGGTTTCTTGGGTTATGAAGAGGACTTCCCCTCCATAATTATCTTCTTCATCACTCTCATCTGAGGAGATGTCATCATCCTTGGAGTGGAAGCTCTTTTTATTGTTGAGAATTCTCTTTTTATAGTAGAAGTTTTCAACAATATGTCCTATTCTACCACAGTTAAAGCATTTGAGAGGAGACTTACCTTTGTATCTTCCACTTCCCTTCTGGAACCTTCTTATGAAATTTGTTATTTCTTCATCAAGGTCGTTATCCCTATCTTTTGTCTTCTTTATGGATTTAAAGTATGCTTCATTGTTTGGTTGGTCACTTTTTGTACCTGTTCTCATTTCAAATTCTATAAGAGACCTATGTAATTCATCCATTGTCATTTTTGTCAAGTCCCTAGTTTCTTCAATAGAGGAGACCTTAACATCATACTTCAAGATAAGTGATCTCAACACTTTTTGTACAACCAACGATTCATTGAGCTCTTCAACTAATCCTCTGATACTATTAACAACTTCATCAAATCTAGGAAGATAGGTTGCAATATCTTCCTTTTCATTCATCTTCAAATTTTCAAATTCTGCTTTATGTCATTGAAGCTTGACCTGCTTAACTTTTGGATCACCTTCATAGATAATCTTGAGTTTGTCCCATACCTCTTTAGCAATGTTGCATCCCATCACTTTGCTAGCAATGGTTGGTGCCAATGCTACTAGAATAACATGTCTAGATTTTGAATTACAACTCATAAGCTTCTTCTCATTTGGATCGGTTGGAGCATTATTTGCGATTACATAGCCATTTACAAGTGAGTACCAAATGTCTACTCCCAAAGTTGTTAGGTAAGTTTTCACTCTATCACTCTAGTATGCATAATTTCTTACATCAAATTTTTGAATCCCATTTTAAATGTGCTCATCGTCATCCATCTTTGCTCAGGATTTTCCTTCCAGTGGTTAAACTGTTCTGAAGGCAACCTGATCTGATACCAATTGTTGATACGGAGAGTGGGGTGAATTAGTATCAAGTACAATTTAAAAACCTTTTCAACTTATACTTAAACCATTCAATTATATCAAATGAGCAGTGAACAATATTATAAGAGTTACATCAATACACCACAATACACCATGCACAATATATGAGAAATAATCAATAGTGATTGGTCAAGGGAAGTAATGACTTCCAAAGGTAGCTACAACTTCCACATATAAAGGGAGGGATAAACCTCCAAGAGGAAGATACAATCCTCCAATATCAATAGAATATTGAACTCTCCATACTTTCCCCTTCCTTCCACCCAAGAATATATGAGAGATAATAAAAATTTACATTAAATCACCACCATCAACCAACCATGACATAGAGCCTGATAGTGATTCCTGAGACTTCTTCAACTTCTGTAATTATTCAATTCTTGGAATACTCTGATCCTGCAGATAATATTACTCAATGTATTCTCTGAAACTCCTCCAAGTTTCACTCCTTGAATCCTCCCCAAAAATAAGTTATAGAATTAATGATAGACTTTATTCAATTCTGGTTTATTCAGGAGAGCGAACCTGTACATAATTCCCCACGCTCAATATTTAACATACGATTCTAAAACTCCCACACAAGAAAATAAAGTCCGTACTCTTTCCAATGAAATCAGTCCCACTTTAGTTGGATTATTTATGAAGAAGTTATGATTGTTTTATCCGGAACACCTGTTTATTAACTAGCTTCAGGATTGGTCAAAAACCTTATCTTCCACATAGTGTATATCCATAGTTATAGTGAATCAAGAGATTAAACTTTTACCACAGGTACCTTGATATTGCTTCTCAATACCATAGCAATTTCACCATCTGAATCATTCTAGAAAAAAAGTTATAGCGAAAATGGTAAGATGACCTGAAAATAACATACTTTAGAACACATCACCAAAAGACTCCATCCTCCCTTGAAATCCGTCCTTCTTTACTTCTGATTTCCTATGAAATTTGACTTGTGTATAAAATGAATGTATAATGATATGTATTTATACCATTTATGTCACTTCATTTTAACATTAGGGCCGACGTGACACTTTCTTATTTTGTAATTCTTTTCTTTAATTATTTTCAGGGCCTACATGTACTTCCTTCTTCAATTCACTTTGTCATCTTCA
>CBVK0103238926.1:0-11658 GCA_900067695.1 Picea abies
TCGTCATCCAGATGCTTCTGAGCCTGGTTTTGAGGCACTATCATTTATTATGGCAGACGGTGCACACTTAACCCGTGCAAACTATGTATTATGCCTTGATGCTGCTCGTTCTTTTGCAGAATCTCGGATTGGTACAACTGATAGGTCTATTCGAGCATTGGACTTGATTGCTGGGTCGGTTAAATGTCTGGTGCAGTGGTCAAAAAATGGACTCCCATGCTTCCATAGTTGTTGGTCTCTCACAAGAAGATACATCAAGGTCCTCCCAAGAAGTAGGAGACATGTGGTTGCGACTTGTACATTGTTTCCGAAAGGTTTGCATAGATCAGAGAGAAGAAGTCAGAAATCATGCCATTTTGTCACTGCAGCGGTGCTTGTCAGCAGCAGAGGTCATTTACATACCACCGTCAACATGGTCACAATGTTTTGATCAAGTAATTTTTACAATGATTGACGATTTGATTGAGATTGCCCAAGGACAGTCTCGTAAGGAGTACCGTAACATGGAAACTACCCTTCAACATGCAATGAAGTTCCTGTCAAAATTATTTTTGCAGTTGTTGGATCAGCTGTCTTCTTTGTCTAATTTTCGAAATTATTTTTGCAGTTGTTGGATCAGCTGTCTTCTTTGTCTAATTTTCGAAAACTGTGGCTTGGGGTGCTCAGCATTATGGAGAAATACATGAAGGCAAAGCTTAGGGGCAAAGGCAGTGAAAAACTTCAAGAACTTATTCCTGAGTTATTGAAGAACATGCTACTCATATTAAAGGCTCGAGGGGTGCTTGTACAAAAAAGTACACTCAATGGTGATGGCCTGTGGGAGATAACATGGTTACATATCCAAGGGATCTCGCCAAGCTTGAAGGCAGAATGTTTCCCTGATCAGGATCCTGAATACAAGCCAGATCCCAAGTCAAATGCTAGTGAACTTGTAGAGGATGCAGCAGCTGGTTATGAGGCTGTTATAAATGATGGTAGCCAGGTGAGACAGGAAAAAGGTGAAAAATAAGATATAAAGTATGAAAGGCATCCTCACAAAGGTCATACCAGTAGCCTTTTGTTTGGTTAATGCATGCACAGTATCTTGCTTGGAATCAATCACTTGATTCCCCAAGGATACATTTTTTCTGCTACCAGGTCCAGTTCCCTGATTCCTGTTTCTTGTCTCCATGCCACTAATGCACTCATCTGTCCTTCCAAAATTGCATCAAGGGGACCAATACAAACAGTGATAGACTCTGGCCTCATCCAACATAGCTATTCGGTATTCCTTAATGAGGTAGAAATCTTCTTCCCTGAATTGCATGGAAGGATTGTTGAGCACAAGGCTTATGCTTTTTAGGCATGGTCTTGTCAATTTGTCCCTTATTTATTTGCATATTTTTACAGGCAACTCTTTTTGCAGTTGTATCATTCATTTATCCATCTGAAGTGCACCAATTATATCAGATCTTAAAAGGGTCTCAATGATCTTGATGCTGCAATGGAAAGGTTAGCACATACTGAAGTAAGGATCATTTGTTTCAAGCATATCTGTGCAACTAACTTTTAAAATCAAGAACATTTGAGTCAGGATGTGTATACTTAGATGCTCGGGGTTTAATAACTTAGTATATCTGGCCCTTGTATAATGGTTGTTCCTGTTAGAAGTGCTATTTAGTTGCAGCATGGTTCACCCCCTTTTATGATCACTAGCTCTTATGCATGACTCGCAGTAACTAGCAAAGGGATTTGGTTCCCTTTTTGCATGCCCCTTTTTCTTGGTCAAATTGTTCTTGATAACTCAAAGACATTTTGTTTACCATGTAAGCATCTCTTTTCTTGAGGATGCATTTTACCATTTAATTGCATATCCTCTTTGGAATATGAAGATCTACATGTGTTCGTACATTAAAGTTTCATTTATACTTTGTGTGCGTGCAAGTAATTGCTATGGGTCACAATAATAAGACGGATCTACTTTTGAAAAACAAGTAAGCTGTTATCATTTCTAATGAAAAGGATGTTCAAGTTTTTGCCTTGTGGCACTTGCTCTTGACTGAATATTTTATGTTATAATGTACCATTGCTTTCTTTTAATTTGGTTTGTAGCATGTTGTAATTCTATAATTTCTCACCTGTTTTGTGACACTTGAATAGCAAAATAACTTATTTAGAGGAACCTTTGGTAGTCACAAGCTTTGTCTAACACTCGTAGATGGTGATAGGTAATGGAGTCATGCTTGAAGGTACAATAGTAAAGGGAACTGGCTTAAGTCCACATTTAAATAACATTTGCAAAAATCCCTTCATTTTTTAGATCAATAGTCTCCTAAAATAGTTGCACGTGGCTGTGAATTCATAACCATATTGTAGTAAGAGAGGAAGAATTGGTTTAGAAAACCTAAACTAGCAGGGACACCAATCAAGATTTAAGAGTCAAGGTTCAATAATAACATATTTGAACACCATTACTATAAAAAATGACAATTGGGCTTGTTACAACAAAATCTAGCACCTCCTATGATGTAAAGTACCAAGCATTAGTGGCTAGTCTTGTGCAACTCAAAAGGCTACCCATTGTCACTACAATAGCTCGTCCTCTCACTTTTGGTTGGCTCTTATTGTCACTACAATAGCTCGTCCTCTCACTTTTGGTTGGCTCTTCTCCAACTCAAGGAGGGTTTCCTTAAGGATGGGATTGCTAAGGCTATAGAGTGTAGGCACAAGGTGATTTATTGAAGAGTAAGCCTAAGAAAAACAATTGGTTGTTGTATGGATGGGTAACTAAATGGTGTGCAAACAAAAGGTGAAGGTAGAAAACCCCAAGACCAAGTGCCCAATGAAACCTTGGGCAAAGAAGTATGGATCAAAAGGGAAAATGCATGAAAATGTAAGGTAATAAGGGCTGCGGAGCATGCCATAAATCAGCCTTAATCTGCTGAAATCTACTGCAGAAAATTATCCTTGGAAAGTTAGGGGTGCCATAAAAATATTGCTATGAAGGTGATGCCATATCACACTAGCAGCAACTAGGTTTGTTAGGTGTAAGATTTACATGACAACAACAATAATAAGAGGGATTATATCCTTACATTACATTATCCAAATGAAACATGGTTCATTACAAGGCCTTTACAACAAAATACAAAGGTTTCCTACAATAAAAATCAACATATGAAAAATGAATTGCACACATGAAGGTTTCCTACAATAAAAATCAACATATGAAAAATGAATTGCACACATGAAAGCCTCACATAAACAAGATGCTATACCTCTAATCTTCCATAAAGCTCTAAGCATATGATGTACAAATGTAGGCCAAGGGGAAAGATCCTGAATCCCCAAAGTCTCAACAACCATCAAAATGGAGAGAAAGCTCCTTTTTATAAGAGTTTCTTCTCTTACAATAAAAAAATATTATTCTCCAACTAACCCATGACAAGTCAAACAAATAATATAAAAATGTAGTTAAATCTCTCCTCAATCAATGGTTGACCATGTCAAGGGATGTGGACACTCGCCTCTCCAAGAGAACATGCCCTCATCCACAAATAGGAAGAAAAATACAATGAAGATCTCCAAGAGAGGGCATACTACCAAAAATAGGCATGATAATCAAGTCAACATGCAAAAAGTCCACATAGAATGCGCCCTCCAAGATAGATGCATGTAAACATATAATAAAATAACTTCAACATAGGTGGATGTGCTCCAAGGTCCACCTAGAAAAGTTTACAAAGTGTGTATTTCAAGATGCATGAGTTATAAAACGATAAAGTAATCCACCTAGGAGTATGCTCCATAACAACCAGTCAAAAATAGGCCAATGGGAAAGATCTTGAATAAACAAGATGCTATACCTCTAATCTTCCATAAAGCTCTAAGCATATGATGTACAAATGTAGGCCAAGGGGGAAGATCCTGAATCCCCAAAGTTTCAACAACCATCAAAATGGAGAGAAAGCTCCTTTTTATAAGAGTTTCTTCTCTTACAATAGAAAAATATTATTCTCCAACTAACCCATGACAAGTCAAACAAATAATATAAAAATGTAGTTAAATCTCTCCTCAATCAATGGTTGACCATGTCAATGGATGTGGACACTCGCCTCTCCAAGAGAACATGCCCTCATCCACAAATAGGAAGAAAAATACAATGAAGATCTCCAAGAGAGGGCATACTACCAAAAATAGGCATGATAATAAAGTCAACATGCAAAAAGTCTACAGAGAATGCGCCCTCCAAGATAGATGCATGTAAACATATACTAAATTAACTTCAACATAGGTGGATGTGCTCCAAGGTCCACCTAGAAACGTTTACAAAGTGTGTCTTTCAAGATGCATGAGTTATAAAACAATAAAGTAATCCTCCTAGGAGTATGCTCCATGACAACCAGTGAAAAATAACAAGTGATCCATATGATGCATGCAACCAATCCACATGTGTGAATCCCAAGGCAACCAACTCCATGGATGAATGTGCAAAGTGCCAACTAGATGGAACAATCCACAAGAAAAGATATGGCCAAACCCCAAAATATCAAGTGGAATATCTCTACAAGATAATGTTCCAAGAATAGAAAGAAGACCAAACAAGAGTATGCAATGTGACAAATGTGTGGGCCTCCAAATATGCCATGCGCTCCTCAATAAAACTACTCCATAACCACCTCCAATAAAATAATATATGTGCCAAGTCAAAAAACTACTCCATAACCACCTCCAATAAAATAATATATGTGCCAAGTCAACGAGGTGAGGGTGCTCTCCAATAGAGGTCGAAAGATACCAAGTGTAATTGAAATATCCATGCAAGAAATATGAGAGAACATCTAGGAGAGGTGTACCCTAGAAAATTATGCCATGTCACTGCCTCAACCACCCAACAAATAATAAAATATCTCCATGTGCAATGCACCCTAGGAAGAGGTGTCCAAAGTGGTTAGACCTCATTAATGCTAATGCCAAAACCATGTGTTGTTTTCAAATACCATCAATTGATTCCTAAACCATGTGCACAAGAGGGTGGCACCCTAGAAAAGTGCATCAAGCTAGTTACACTCCTCATCAATAAACAATAAAAATACTCTTCCATAATGACGCTCAACCAACCAAAAGAATACTCTTCCATAATGACGCTCAACCAACCAAAAGAGGGTGTACCAACCTCTCCAATAATGATAAAATAATGCATGCAAACCTTGACAATTGTGCCCAAGAGAGGTGCACGCCATCCAAAACCCAAAGTCTCCTCCAAATAAACCTCTCCAAGTGTGAACAATTGCCACATGAAGTAGGGCGCTCAAGCAATTAACCTTCAAAATCAACCTCAACATGTGTGCGCAAAAGGTTAATGCTCTAATGCAACCATAGTCCATCCTCCCAATAGTCACCAACTGAGTAAATCAACATGACCATGTGTGCCAATAAGGGGGTGCACTCCATCAAGTGTTGTAACATGCAAATAAGTTGTTCCCCTCAGCAATTATCCTACCACGATAACAACATAATGATAAAATGGAAGCTCAACCTAGGATTGAAGCTAAGGCACACCACCAAAGGACTATAAGATGATAATACCTCATCAAACCTTAGGAAAAGGTTTGATTACCATTAAATAATAGTAGTTCTAACTCAAACTTACAAAAAAGTACATCAACAAGGGTACTAACATCGATAGACACATTTCCTCCTAATTGATATCCAACAAATGTTACAATGTCAAGTCATATCACCTAGGAGGAAATTTGTTTGAGGATGTGAGTACCCTTGTTGATGTACTTTTTCTTAAGTTTGAATTAGAATTTATCACTTAGAGGAAATGTGTTTGATTATGTTTGTGTTTCATTTTATCTTTCCTCCTTAACTTTCCTTTTATCATAAAGTGTGTTTCTTACTATAAAATGCAAAGGCCACACTTCATCTTATCTAAGAGCAGGCATAACTATTCCAAGATGGATAATGAATTTGTAGTTAACAAATGTAAAGAGCTTAAGCTTACACCCTTTCTTTTGTTGGATATTTGGTGACAAATAGTGCTTGTGCAGTGATATGTTTTTTCTTGCCCTTGTTGGATGCATGGTCAGCCTTCAAAAGGAAGGCTTATTGGATTACAAGAGAAAATCTTGTTCTCAGTGCTCTCACTATCCAATTGTTCTCTTTTATTGATCACGTGAAATTACATTCAAACTGCAATTGCAAGAAAGAAGTGGAAATAATTCTTTTGTTGGAATATTGGCTCTTCTTGATAGTAGGAGAGTTATGTTGTGTGTATTTATTGCCTACTGGCCAACATGTTGCCAGATTTTGAGTGGATGAAATGGTTTAAGAATTTTTTTTTGACAAAGATATCACAATTCCTGCGGTCGAGATATTATCAATGATCAATTGATAAAACCCATGGAAGGGTGTGCATGTTTGTTTGTTAATGTGTGAAATGGAGGAGACCCAAGGATTGCTTGTAGCCACTCATATACTACAACATACATTGAGGAACCTATGCCTGTAGATTCATAATAAGTTTCCTATAGCCACTCATCTACTACAATGTACATTGATGAACTTGTCCATGTAGATTCATAATAAGTTGCACGTAGTCACTCATCTATTACAACATACATTGAAGAACTTGTGCCTGTAGATTCATAATAAGCCACTGAAAACAATTATCTGAATTTGGTAGATTAATGGGGAAAATATTTAAGCGAAGATGAGCAGTGAAATTCAATACTGTGAGAAGGTTTGGGTCGTTATACACATGAACATGTGTACTGTAACACACGTGACCCCCTAACCTCTCTTAGGCTGGTGGGGTGTACCAATTTTCTCTTCCTCGCCTTAACTCTTTTATAAAAAATGAACCCATAGATGGAATTTGTTAATCGAGATATTTCCAATGATTGTAACCATGCTCAAAATCGAGCTTGGGATCAAAATTTATGGCCTCCTAAAGTTTTCAGGCCTTCTTTCGCCCAAAAACCACCTCACGTCCACGTGGCATCCACATGGACCTTCGTCACTTGTACCATCCCACGTAGCACCACCTAGCGTAGACCTGTCGTGACACGTATTCTCTCGACATGGCATGTCTTGGGCCAAAAGTCAACTAGCATGCCTTGCACATCAACAGGTAGAACTCAGAGGTGGATCCATGCCCAACTAAGCACCGAAATCCTGCAGATCCCCAACAACGAACACCACAAACACTTCCTGGTTGTTGGTTAACCAGTTATCCGATCCCTAGAACCATACTCCAACTCGGACTTCACCCCACTGGGAATCGAGAATCCCATCGAGCATCTTACCCCACTGGGCCCCCAAGTAATTCATAAGCCTCCATCCTAATGAGTCTGATCTGGTGGTCTAGCTAGCACCACAGACACGTGGACCCGACGTGGCATGACACCCCACAACTTGACCGAACACCACGATGATGTGACACAATGACATGACACGACACATTATCACGTCCTCTGGCCTCAGATGAAACTCTACACTGGAACTCTGACTATCCAAGACACATGGTACATTATCAATTGTGACACATGGACCAACCACGACACAACACGTGGACTAACATGGCACTACATGTCATCATGATGTTGATGTTTTTGTAGCATCAGGAGGTATTCCCACATTGGCCTTGGTGTCGAGAATGTGGGAATCTTTGATGACACTCACATTGCATGTATTGTTTTGGTGAAAAGCCCTTGTGTATTGAGTTGGGGCTTCACACCCACATGGAAGAATAAACAATTCTAATTTAATGTTGATTTTAGAAGGGGTTCCTAAAATCACTCATTAGACTCCTATAAAAAGAAAGTCAATGTGAGGAGACATTGTGACATTATGGAGTTGGCATAAGTGAGTGAGCACTTGTGCCAAGGAGATTGGGAGGAAAAATTTCAGCAAGGAAATTCTTCATTTTGGAAAATCTAGCCTAGGGTTTCTGGACATTTTGTTTCTGATTTTTCTACCGAGAGAGGACAATCGCACATGTGGTACAAACAGGATGTACAGTCCATACGACTGACATCAACATTCCATAAGCCTGACGTCAACAATCTGTACAGTCCATATAGAGGACGCTAATAGGTCATACAACAGTCGTACAACTAACACCAATAGGATGTACAAGTTTCAACTAGCTAGACTTTGTACCAGGTCTGCAAGTTGGAATATTTTCAGGATTTTGTTTAATTTTTCAATTTTCAAGGAGGATTGTTTTTGTCCTCATAAATTCTATATTAGAAATTTTACAGAACATAAATTTGTGTGTCTCTTGTGCATGGATCATTTCTCTCTAATCTTTATGTTTCTGCTATAATTTTTCTGTCGTAATTTTAGTGTAAAATTATTCGACGATAACAACCCTAGTTTATTGTTTGAGGTCACTTGGAAGTAATTTTCATATATGAAATTGAATGCATTGAATTGTCATTTGAAAAATTCGACACATCGGGCATAAGGTTCCTATCCACTTAGGTACTAACTCCTGTCCACTTCTTATTGATGACTAACTACACGAAACTTGACTCGATTACGTCATCCTGACGTCATCGGTACGTGCCCCACACGTCCTCTCACTCATACATTCGCAAAGGGAAAACGGGTCAAATCCGTTCCCGAAACCATGTCCAACCAGGCACCATGAAACCAGGGAAAGAACGAAATGGAATGAGCTTTGGGAGCTCTTGTGGCCCGAAGGTCTGTTTTCTCCCGGGCATCAACTCCCTCCTAAGATTATTAATAAATTAATGACCGATATTTCTCAGCTCTCAGATTCAACAACAAGATTTAAGGTGGAAATTCAAAGGCTTATACCCGACAAGGGGCCACACTCTACCCACACCAATCTGATGCCAACAAGCGTCATCCTATGTGGCATTTTTGCCACCACCCTAGCACTCTGCGTTATTATGATGTCATCCTCTCTCTCTCCCTTGTTTATAAGTGTAAAAAGGGGGAACCTTGCATTGGAATCCCACCCCATCAACACTGTGATTTCACAAGTCCATGCCAACTAAAGGGCTCGAGCCTCTGGTTCTCCAAAGACCTCATTTAGGTTCGGTTACAAAACTTAGTAAAAAAGCTCAAATCTTTTGTGGATGGTCGAGATCGATCCTCCACTCCGGATCAAGTGTTGTTGTTTTTCTTTGGGTTTAAACAGGGATCTCAATGAGTTAATGTTTATTTCAAGACTTAGAAGTCCCATAGTCTTTTTCAGTGTATTTCCGTAGGGTTTCAACTTTACTCCCACAAGATTTCTCATCCATTTTTCCAGTAGTAAGCTTGTTACCTAAACACCCAAATGAGGATTTGATATCTTGCAAACTTTCCATTTTCAAAGGACAGGGAAAGAACGAGGTTTTTCAACCTGCACTGACCTTCCTCACACCATTATTACAATTAAGTTATTAAAATTTTAAGGGGACATTACAACACTCCATTCAACTCATAATTAACATTTATTCAATCATTAACTTAAGCATCTAGTTTCCTTTCACAAGCAAGTCACACACAAAGGGTAAAATTACCTTTTACATAGGAAATGCAAGGATTACAACCTAGCCTCACAGTTTTCTATGCAAACCATGTACTTATATCCATTATACCAATGTGGAGTATTTTTATCTTTCATAATGAAGTACATAGTTCTTATGTTCAGATGTGCAAAGCATGCACAATTCATACAGTTCCACAATTACATCAGCACAAAGGATTGCAAAGGAAACAAGTATTCAATCCATTAAACATGCATACATATTTATGAATGCAAATGTAGGTACCAATGATTCATTTTGTTCAATTACAAAGAGAACAAATAATACTTATCTATTTACAAGTTGTATCCATCCCAACTAACTGTGGGTGAGTGCCTTTCCACCCAACCATAGGCTTAGATGCACTGGTTCTTTGCAGTGTGGCCACCCCCATTCCAAGCCATGATACCACCAAGGAATCCTCTCATACTCTTAGAGAAATTAGAGAAATTTTCTCCTTCACACAACTACTAGTTGGAAATCCTTACACCCACCATGTCGAGGGCCTCCATGAGGTTTATCAGATTCCCTCTCAACATCAAGCTCGTGGCCCTTCTCAGCTTAGGTCAAATTTTTGGGTTTCTCAGACAAACCATGCAGAATCTACTCTGAAACTCATGTCTATCTACTCTCGCATGAGATCTACTTCTATTGCATGAGCTCTCCTCTTTCCTTGTCCAAAACAAAACTGACTTCCTCTGCACGCACCCGTGCACTCTCTCACTTGTACCCCAAGCTTCTCAACATGTCCTCTTTATTTTTATCCATTAGAAGGAACCCATGGGTCAATCATGGGGAATTGTGATGATTTCTTGATGTAGTCTGGGGTGACAATTTTCTATTATCCTACCCAGTCTTGCATGCTTCTATTCAGTAAGGGTGGTTGGTTGTCCAACTACTAATCCTCCCTCATTAACTGATTTACTTTGAAATTAGGAAAAGGGAAATAACTTATTATTTCCAAAAATAAATAACTCAGCAAATAGGCTTGGGTTATTTTTTCATAATGAACCCCCTTGCCAAGATCCCTTCACTCTTTCCTCTAGTGGTATCATGGCTAGTACGTGTGATCCACCCTTTAGTCAACTGGTTTGAATTTTGTTTTTATTAAGCAATATACATTACAAAGTTCACAAGCCATAGCATGGCAATATTATCTCCACACTGAGATAAACCATTTCAAAAGCCATAGCATGGCAATATTATCTCCACGTTGAGATAAACCATTACTAATCATAATTAATTACAATTAACTCAGGGGATTACAAATGGGATGTTACATTTCCCTCCCCCTTAATTAGGAACATTGTCCTCGATGTTCTTCTGCACCTCAATAATCCTTGCCATGCCCGCATCCTTCAGTTTCTTTAGTAGTGACTTTCCTTCCCAGTCTAGTTCATTTTCAGACTTTGGCATTTCATCAATATGCCTACACCATGTATTATTATGCTACTTCAATGCATAATATTTAATTGTTATTCATAATTTAGGAAAAAAACACGCTTTTAAGCACAAAACTTATCTTGTGCATTCATGGATTTGCATCCACATGGCTGCCATATTTACTCAACTTATTGTTTTCCTTGACATATCCATTGTGCTTATGACCCCAATCAATAGATAACAAGAGTTATCCAAGTCTCCTCTTCATTGCGGTCACTCACCTTCTAGGCTAAGGCATCCCCTTCTTTGTTGCACAGTCCCTCATGCAATCCATCTTTCATGTCAAGGCTTTCTCACCAATGAAGAGTTCAAAGACCTCTCCTAATCTTATAGTCGAGGTGTCCCTCAGGCCTGCTCTAACACAACATAACCATATCTAGGAGATTGTGTCATATAGGGTCTTCATGTCACAATACTGTCATTTTCCATGCTTTTTGGTTCAACAACCATCATTTGTCCTTTCAGGATAGATTTGTCATCTCACCTATGTCACATGCATACAATGACCATGAGATATTATCATCAATTTCAATAAAAAACATTTCAACTTTGTTTCCTACATATTCCAAATTCCACTTATCCATTTTTAGATATGTTCCATAGAGGAAATCAGATCCCACAGATATAATACTTCCTTTGTTAATGTTTAAGCCATTATTATAGTTCTTTGCATTTCAATATATAA
>CBVK0103239031.1:0-11013 GCA_900067695.1 Picea abies
TCGACGTTGCTCATCGAGTTGCTCGAGATATAAAAGACGTTCCTCAAGCGGTGTAGTGTTGGGTAGTTGTTCCACTGCCAACTTCAGAGAAGGGATTTGACATTCAATGGGAAAGACTTCCTCTAGCCCGTAAATGAGTTGAAAAGGTGAAAAACTAGTAGAATTATTTACAGAAGTTTGATAATCCCAAAGCGTCGAATATAACATCAAATGCCAATTTGACTTGGCCAAATTAATCGTTCACCGAAGAATAGTCTTGAGAGACTTATTCATAGCTTCTAATTGACCATTCTCTTGTGGGTAATACGGTGATGAATGTTCCTATTTAAACCCAAGCTTTGGTGTTAATTCAAACATCATTTTTTTTTGCAAGTGACTGCCATGGTTAGTCAAAATATCCTTCGGGATATCGAATATAGCAACTATCTGATTGAAAATGAAAAGAGTAGCAGCTTCCCTGTCATTGTTAAATGTTGGCATAGCTTCAACCCACTTTGTAAAATAGTCTATTGCTACGATGATATAGCGATTCCCCCTAGAAGAAGTTGGGTGATGTGTAGTGAAATCAATCCCCCACTTGGTGAAGGGGCCGATGGAAATAACAAGGAACATAGGAGTTGGGGGTGCTCGCATGTTCTGACAAAATATCTGGCATGGGTGACACTTCTTGACTACCTCAACATAATCTTTGATTAATGAGGGCCAAGAGCATCCAACACAAAGAACCTTTTGGGTTGTTTCCAACCCAGACAGATGACAACAACATGCTCTTGTGTGACAGTCATTCAAAACAAGATCTTCTTCTTCGTGAGTAAGATATCGTCGAAGAATGAAATCTACCCCTCGACGATAAAAAGTGTCATCGAGGATGAGACAGTTTCGCTCTTGGTGTTGTATTCGTCAACACTCATCGTCAGAAGCATAAGTGAGGCACTTCAAAGTCTAAATATATACAAGTATATCTCCATACTAGGGGTCTGAATATGCGATCATAAACAAATATTCGTTAATTGGTGACTCTTTGGGTGAAAAATAACCACTTTCGACTGTAAGTTTTGAGATCAACTCCACAAAAACCAAGGAATCTTTATATTTTTTCAAAACAAAATCCAAGTCAAACTCTTGTAGGATAACTATCCATCGACTGATTTTTCCGCCGATGACTCATTTCATTAAAACATATTGAAAGGGGTTGACGATGACAACGACAGTGTTCTTGCAAAGTAATATATAGTGACAAAACCATTGGACAACATGAACAACTTCCAAATAAAGTTTCTCAACATGCGAGTAGTTGAGTTTCGGTCCAACTAGGCCTCGACTAAGATAATAGATAACGTGCTCTTTGAGCATGTCATCCTCCTTGACCAAGACCATGCTGATTGTAAACTCCGCAGCAACTAAATATAAAAAGAAGTCCTTGCCGTAATCAGGAGGACTGAGTAGAGGGGAAGACATCAAGGTGCATTTTAACACGTCAAAAGAGCATTGAGAAACTTCATTCCAACAGAATGGGACCCCTTTTTTCAAAATACGCATGAACCCTTTCGTAATCTCGTTATAATTAGAAACAAAATGTCGAAGAAATTTTTTTTTCCCCTGTAGACTTTGAAGCTGGAGATTTGTGTGCGGGGGAGGTAATTGGACTATTGCTTCAACCTTTAGAGGATCATCCATGATCCCTTTTTTTGACAATATGAAACCTAATAAACAACCCGATGTCACACAAAAACTACACTTGTTTGGATTCAAGTGAATCTGATAGTAGCGACACCTCTCAAATATTAGTCGTAAATGGGTGGGATGATCGGATCTCTTGCAAGAATGTGATGCCATATCATCTAGGTATGCCTCGAATATGTGTTTGAGGTCATGAAAAGCAAATGACATGGCATGCTGAAAAGTAGCTCCAGCATTCTTCAGGCCAAAAGGAATTTTTCGATACAAGAAATTAACCCAAGGACAAATAAAATCCATTTTATGTTTGTCTTCAGGGTTGATTTGAATTTGATTATATTCAGAAAAAATGTCCATGAAATAAAATACCTCACAACCCGCACATTCATTAATGATTTGGTCAATAAACAGGGTTGGAAAATTGTCTTTCGAGTAAGGATTGGTCAAGTCACGGAAGTCCATACATATGTAGATTGTGACTTGCTTCTTGTTGACAAAAAGATGGTTCGATACCCATTCTGTCAATTACACGGGGTAGATGAAACTAGATTTGAGGAGTTTCTCTACTTCAACCTTTATCACCTCCGCATTGCGAGGATTGATCGAGCAAATCTTCTGTTAGACCAGTTTAACATCATGATAAGTCATGATTTTGTGTTCAACAATTTGTGTGTTGATTCTTGGTATCTCCTCATAAGACCAGACAAAAACGTCACAGAATTATTTAAAAAATTCTGTGTAGATTTGAATTTCTTCAGGAGAGTAATCCTCTCCTACAAAAACATTTTCCATGACACCAAGGATTGTGGAGATATCGATAGGAATCGTCTCACCAATTCTTTCCATGTTTCCCTCGGCGTATACTCCATGTGTAGCCAGAGGGTTAATAGGACAAGGGATATCTCCATTCATGGTCGTAACAAACTCTCATGCCTCTATTCTCTTGAGCTCATGCAAGAAGTAAGATCTATGATGAATATCATCCCAAGGTTTGTATGTCCCAGTTATTGCCTCCAAGATTTCCTTATCAAAGGGAAATACTAAGTCCGAAGTTTCATGAGCATCGAGAGAGTCTTGATCCCAAATAGGGTTGAGAAAATGATCTAGCTCCTATTAGGGAGCTAGATCAGGGTTGGTCAAGGCTTGTTGGACAATGTTATATGCAACCTCGGCTGTAGATAAGGGCATGGCCATGCCAAGGTTCCCTACCCCTTCCATCGAATTCGATGGTGAAGGTAAAGTCCATGGGTCTTCAAAGTAACTCGTTTTGAAAGTTACAACTTGAAAAATTGTAGCCTTCGACTGGTCAGGGACAGTCGAGATAAACTTAACATCATTGGAAGGCAGTGGATAATCAAAACTTCTAATCAAAGATGGAAATAATTCAACACCTAAATTGACAGTTCTTGGTTGCGGGTTATCAATCATTTGGACCGTGGATGCCCTTGATGAAGGGTCATGATGAGAGAAGGACAACTAGTCAATGGTTATAATCCGGCCTTCATGAGGAAATCATAGGACACAAAAAATGATGTCTACAACAATATTCATTGCATAAATCTAATTCCTCCCGAAAAAAAGATTGCACTCAAGAGATGCATCGACTACTTCAACATCAACGCACATAGTTTTACCCTCTAACTACCTGGGGAAAGAGGGAATTACACCATGTGGTCTCAATGATCAACCATCAAATGCATTAAGCAATGTGGGTGATGGATCCAAATCAGGCTGGTCGATGGCCTTCTGGTTGATGGCCTTCCAACATGCCAATGACATCACACAAGTCGAGGCAACCTCATCAACCACCATACATAAAATATTATGTGTCAACGATTTCGTGGTGTACACCACTACTACATAAAAGGCGACATGGTGAGAAATACAAGGTTTATGGTCAGTAGAATAAAAAATGATCATTCATGAGTTACTGGGCTTGGACACTCCCAAGGTGACAACAAATATTTTCTCTGCGAGGGGAAACTCTGGAGAACCTCCAGAGTAGAAATATCATAAGGATTCTTCACCAAATCCTCCATGATGGAGTAATTCTGAGTAGCCCTCGCATTTGGATTGTGATAATACTTTTTGAAAGTACCCTTAGGGATGTGAGTCATTGTTTCTCCCACTATATTCTCCATTTGAAGAGGATTCAATGGGTTGGAGCCTATTTTCCTGTCTCAACAGATTCAGGCATTCCATAGTCACGAGCTTGGTCAATAAATGAGCTTTGTCTTTGAACATATAATTTTTTTTGGTTGAGTTGTTTGGATTAGGTACAGGGGTCCCTGACTGCCCCCAACTGTGATCATGGATGCAGAAGCTTGAGACATGTTTTTCCACATATAATTTTTTTTGGTTGAGTTGTTTGGATTAGGTACAGGGGTCCCTGACTGCCCCCAACTGTGATCATGGATGCAGAAGCTTGAGACATGTTTTTCCATTGTGGAAAATGGTTTTTCAACACAACAAGTTGTTGTTGTGCCAGTATCTTCCAAGATTATGCAATCTGAGGGAATATGTGAGTCAAGTGGTTGTCCATGCAAAGATTACACAAAAGATTCACCTTTCTCTTTTCATTTTTTCCCTCACTAGCATTATTTACAGCCTTTTTATCCCCCTTACCCTTCTCATTTTTTTGTTTATTCTTTCCCTCAGTTTGTTGGTTATCCTTGGGAGTTGTCTATTGCACACTGTTTACATCCAACTTCTGTGTTACGGAGGAAACCAAAATAGGATTTTGGTTTTCCACAGTCTGTTGAATTGATAACTGTTGTAATTGATTATACAACATATCTGTGGACTTGCTCTGTGCTGAACCTAATATGCCATCAATATAAGGCCCAACCTTTTATTTGTCTTTGTCGAGAGTTGGCCATAGTGCATCAAGTAAGATATCATATAGTATGTCAGACTGAGAGTAAATCAGTTTGATTTGATGGGCTTTCATAATAGCCTCTTCTTCAGAAAACACCCTCGACATTGCTACGTCTTTGGACACACAAGGAACCAAATATTTTAAGAACCACTTGAACAAGAATGTAGGAGGGAGCTTGACTTTAATAAAACTATTTCATCGCCTCCATTCTCGTATGTGATCCAAGATATGATCTACTTTCATCTGCTCGAAGTTGGCCAACAACTTGGTGTCGACATCATATCTCATTGACAACTGGAAATGGTTCAAGAAAACCATATCCAGGTCATTAAAGTAAGAATATGGAAATGGTTCAAGAAAACCATATCCAGGTCATTAAAGTAAGAATACTTTGAGGTGTCGAGCTCGATATACCATTTCAATGCACCCCCTATAAGAGTGCATTGAAATAAGCACAACTGAATGGATTCATCCTTCAAGAGTTGGATGAGCACCACAAGTGAAAACTCGTCACATGATCACATGGATATTCTCTAGGCTTGTCATAAAACTTAGGGATTCCAGAAAGAAACTTAGTCGGCATGGGGGTTCAACATGGATCATGACAAATTGGGTCATTTAACAATATTGACAGATCTGGAAAATGCAGAGTTGCTAGAAAAGGTAGTCTTAGTTGCAAAGTATTTAAACGAAAAGAGGGGCCTGGATTTTGGTTGGCACTACGTTGCTAAGAAAAGTTTGACTTCCAGCTAGGGTTTTGGTAGATTCCATGATGGCCATGTCTAGTGAAAGGGAATTGCGTCTGATGTTGTATCGTCCGTTGATTCCCGAAGTTAGATGACATGGCTTAAGAAGGGATTTATCCCTGTACAATGTTCCATGGACCTTGGTTGGGGATTCCCCCAGCCGACCCTCCTGGCATAGGTACCAAACCTTTCCCAGGGTTCCACATAGTTTGGGAAGTGTTGAAACTGATCAACATTCCTTGCGAGGGAAAAGAGCTCTGCCAAGGATTCCCAAGACTTTGTGAGGAGTAAACTACTATCATCTCTCCCTGTGAAGAAATGAAACTTTGTGCATGGCTCTTTTGACCAAATATGAGGTTTCCCCCAGTTGAGAAAGAAGATGAAGTAAAAGAGTTATTTCCAAATGAACCAATTAAAGAAAACAACATTGATCCCACCGGATTCATGTAGTATGAAGGTCCCTGACTCCCTCCACTGAAAAAACTATAGTTGGTATTAGGCCTGATTGGTTGTTGAAACATGCCACCAAGCGAAGAGGATGCCGACATCGTATCTCACTGGCAACTAGAAATGGTTCAAGAAAACCATAGCCAAGTCATTAAAGTAAGGATACTTTGAGTTGTGTAGCTCGATATACCATTTCGCTACACCCCCTATAAGAGTGCGTTAAAATAAGCGCAACTGAACAGAGTCATCCTTCAACAATTTGGATGAGGACCACAAGTGAAAAGTCATCAGGTGACCACCTGCATCTTCACCAGGCTTGCCATCAAACTTAGGGATGTCGGAAGGCAACTTAGTCGGCATGGGGGGGAAATGTGGATCATGACAAATCAGGTCATTTAACAATCTCGACAGGTATGGAAAATGCAGCGACGCCATAAAAGGTAGTCTCGGTTGCAGAGGGAAAATGCAGCGACGCCATAAAAGGTAGTCTCGGTTGCAGAGTATTTACATGAAAAGAGGGGTCTGGATTTTGACTAGCACCAAGTTGTCGGGAAAAAATTGACTGCTAGCCAGAGTTTTGGTAGCTGTCATGATGGCCCTGTCTAGTGAAAGGGGTTTGCATCTGATGTTGCATTGTCAGTTGATTCCTGAAGCTACACGACATGACTTGTGCAGGGATTGCTCCGTGTACAGTGTTCCATGGACCTTGGTTGGGGATACCCCCAACCGACCCTCGTAGCATAGGTACTGAACCTTGCCCGGGGTTCCACATAGTGTGGGAGGGGTTTCCCCCGATCGACATACCTTGCGATGGAAACAAGCCCTACCAAGGATTCCCATGACCTTGTGAGGAGTAAACTTCTGTCATCGCTCCCTGTGAAGGAATGAAACCTTGCGCAGGGTATTTTTGGCCAAAGACAGGATTGCTCCCATTTCAAAAAGAAGACGAAGTAAAATCATTATTCCCAAATGCACCGAACAAATAAAATGGCATTGATCCCACCGGAGTCGTGTAGGATGACGGTCCAAGGCTCCCTCCATTGAAAAAACTATAGTTGGCATTAGGCTCGATTGGCTGTTGAAACATGCCATCGAGTGAAGGGGACAGAGGAGGAATGTGATCCCCACCGTAAGGAATAGCATTGAATGGGGTAGTGGTGCTCGCGACAAATCCTTACAAGGGATCATTAGAGCTCCCTGCCCCCAAACCAATGGTCTGTAGAGTAGAGTATGTGAGAACCGATTTAGAGTCAAAACTAGGCATCCCATATGAAAAGGGAGTGCCCTATGCATTCTAAATGAAGGGAACAATGGTTGACATCATTGAAGGAATCGACCCACTACCCAAAGTTGTGGGAGTCAGGAGAGTCGTGGTCTTGACAGGTGGAGGTGGGGGAGGAGGTACAACGCCCCCTCCTATGGTAGTTGTGAAGGGAGTACGAGGACTCCTAGATGAAGTAGAATTATTCACTTCCATTTTCGCTTGCCAAACAAGCTGTCATTAAGAAGAAGTCACCTCAGGAGGGACTATATGAATTAGAAGTGGCGTCGATAAGTCAATGATAGGAGGATTTGATAGCTTGAAACCTTCGGTTTTGAGTTAAAAAACAATCGATTCCTCTAGTGTGGGAAATTATTCTCTTAGAGTTGGCTCAAATACAGTTTCCTATGGCCCGGTAGCTTCGAACGGTCCTTATTGATCTATCTTGCACCTCAACGGTGGTGGAGGTGGCTCCAAAGTAACCAGTGAAATTCCTTGAAGCCTACACAAATGATGAATTTGTTGATATTCCACTTTGTGAAATGATCAAATGAAACTATAAGATTTAGATAGTGTGAAATCATAGAGCACACACTAAAATTTCCTAAAGTAAAATCAAGCAAACAACTAACTAGTAGGAAGAACAATTACTCTAATTGACACTAGAGAAACTTACCAATGAAAGTGTAACTTGAACACAGAAACACTCTTCGGGTATACTATGCAAAGTGAGATCTGATGTCTGCCCTAGGTACCGCATTATACCCCTGGAGTCACCTATGTAAGTCCATAAAAATTGGCAACTAGGTTTCCAACTCGCAGTCAGTCACCAAGTGGGTACTTTTGACAGTCGAGTTGATCATAAGGAGAAGGATAACAACGTTTGAAGCCATTCAAGGGTACCGAAGGCAATTGGTATGGAAGACAAATGAGGATATTGAAAGGATTTGAGTTCCATGAAGCTCCGTAGTCAAATGAGATCAGTGTGATTCCCAAGAAAAACTGTCAATATACAATCCCGACTATGCTTGGTCCAACTTTGTAGGGGTTATATCTTCTACCTTTCCTTATGCGACCTCGTGTTTATCCCATGTGTTAGAGTGGGGTCCCAACTAACTCTTACGACGCTAGACTTTAGACACTCCCTATCACAAACTCCAATGTTTGTTTTAGATGGCCTTGAAGAGTTTCCTCTTCACACCTATTTCAAGGCCCTAAAGCCTAAACTAGTTGGTGAACCCTACAAACAAAATCTATAATATATTTTAAGTTAAGCATTGATTTTATGGGCTTGATTTACTCAAAGGATATGAACGTGCAACTTGTGGTGTTTAGAAGAAATGAAAGAGAAGAAAAATTTAGAGCATTTATGAAAAAGAAAACTAGATACTTCAAATTTAAAGCAAGGGCTTTGTAAATATTTGTGAATGTCAACTTTTCAAAACAATATTCCAAGATCCTATAATTGAAAATTTCCTAAAAGATATTTTCGTTTCAAAATGAAAAACTATTTATACTTTAAGGAAAAATAATAAGGAACTTTGAAACATAAATCTTTTATTTTGTAAAAAGACAACCTATGCTACGATAACCAAACTAAATGCATGAACGCAATATTTTTTTTATTTTTTGAAATTCTTAAACAAGAAAAACAAAAGTAAAAGATTCTTTTTTTTTTCAAAGCATAAACTGGATAAAGAGAAGATAAAACCCAAGACTCAAACAAACCCTACACCACTCGTAAACGCAGGGACTCACAAGAATTCAGAGGAGGATCTAACGCTTATAGGCCATCTCTAAACCTCTAAGGAAAACAAATAATTTCAAGAAACAAGTTAAAACTAAATCTTTAACCCAACCAAAGACCACTAACAGAGACCTTGTAAATTCCAAGAAAGGCACGAGAAGCCCAAATCTTTTGTTAGGAAAGAGAAAAACTCTTCTTTTTTAAAAAACCGTTCAAGACACAAAGACGTGAGTTGTTGCACCAACAACCTGTGTATGTACGTGGGATGTATACTGTACAGACTGCATATGTACGTAGGTTGAGCCAAATCAGGGCACATACACCTCTCAGATTTTTCAAATATAAAAAAGACTTGGAAGAATGACTGGGAAGGGAAGGCTGGTAGGCACCTGGAAGGTGACCAGAGACCCTAAAATGACTCAGTAAACCTGAAAAACTCAAAAAGAAATTGAAAAAACCAATTTAAACCAAAATCTCCCACTAAGACCCTAGAAAGACTCTCCAGTGGAGTCACCAATTCTGCTAGCAAGGAAAATCCCCCTATTACTATACTGGGTCGAGGTACATGCAACACACTGACTTCCCTTAAAATACAATTCTATTCCTAAACTACCCCAAAACTATCTAAATTGAAAGACAAGAGAGATGAAGGAAGAAGATTAGGTGTACCTTTGATCCTAAAGTCTGATGTATACTTCCTTCACCTTTGTAGCTTCCTAGGCTACAGGTCTCCTCCCAAAGTTGACCTGTAAGAACACTTAGGAAACAAATGTTACAAATATGCAATATCTACATGTTACTTTCACTATTCAGATATAAGCATAGATACGTTAATCAATAAAGATATAATGATGCAATGTATTGGGACATGAAAGAACTCTTTTATTCAAAATAAAGATTAGAAAGATTACAACATTCTTGTCGAAAAATTCTCCATGAACTAGGTCTGGGATCCTCTTATTGTTGCTCCAAGTGTGTCATTCCCATGCTTACTCTCACAGTCAACTGATCTCTTTAGGAAAAGAGAAGGGATTGTATAAGGAGAAAGGGCTAGAGGGGGAATGTTGAGGCCAAATATCAAAAATGGATGCAAAACTTGGGCTAGAACGGGAAGGTATTTTGGTAGAGTTTCTTTTTTCTATTGTGTGATGTTGTAAATGGGACCCCAAGAAATCTTTTTGTATGAGAAAAATATGGTTATTCAGTTTGGGGATGGGCTAAAATGGGTAAAATGGTTGGGAAAACCTCAATAGCCCATAAACTCCGCCAAATTCCTTGCAATTTTGTATGTTTTGCAACTTTTGGAGGTAAACGTGGGATGTCTAGCATGCAGCCTATGTATGTACGCGGGCTGATTTGTATGCAAGTAACGCGTGTATGTGAGCAGTAGTTCAGCAGGGCACATACATGTTCCAAAAAATGGGTTTTTAAGAAGGATCCTCAACAGTAATTTGGAAAATTGTGTAAGTGGAAAGGTCAATGCCATGTATGCATAGATAGGGAATTTTGGGACTATAAAAACATGGGGAGCATGAGAATTAGGGCTGCAATCAATGATTCGTCTTTCCATCAATGATTGGTGTTCCCATCAATGCCAAAGGGGGAGATTGTTGGACTAAGTTGTCATTGATGTCAAACGATTGATATATGGTGATTGATGTTATGGTTGATGTCAAAGGAAGTTGTATCATTGATGGCATGTCCAAGGTAGTCGATGATCATGAATTATCTTATGTAGGAAGTACTAAATGGATGAATTCCAAAGTGGTCCCCTTATGGCCCAAGCCCTCACGGGAAGACACTCTTGGGTAGAGTTCTCAAAGTGGTCCCCTTATGGTGAAATCCCTCATGGTAAGATGATTTTCAAAGTCTAAATGGTTAAGTGGTTGAGTAATCGTATCAGTGTGGTTAAGGAACCCAAGTTTGGTTGAGGAATAATGTAATGGAGATCAACGAATTTGCAAGTGAGACTATTCTAGATGGATAGTACATGTGTCATTTTCGGTGATATGTGGTACATTACGTAGCTCCTCACGGTTGAGGATATATGTATTAGTGAAGTTGGATAACCCTCATGAGTTATCTAGAATCCCCTAGAAGGTCAAAGAAGTAAATTTATTCTAGAATCCCCTAGAAGAAGTTTACTAGTCAAAGTGGTTGTAACTAGGAGATAAACATGAGTTAAGTTGTTTCAAAAAGAAAATAAATAAAAATAAATTAGTTGCAACTAGAAGTGGTGAGATTACTATTTGTGGAT
>CBVK0103239063.1:0-11977 GCA_900067695.1 Picea abies
TCCTTCTTTAGGTCAAACTTGGCAAAATGGCTAGCATAAGAAAAGAGTTAAAACAAGAGGATTAAATGAAGGAGAGTGTTGCAATGGCAATGCTCTATCACTAAACCCTAGAAGATGGATGGCCCTAGGTGTAGATAACCTAGGCCTAGGACGTCACCCCCTTCTTAACCTTTAAAAAATCAAAGCTAGATTAAGGGAAAAAGTGAGAAGAGTGTAGCAAAGGCTAGGCTCTTTCTTCCTTCTTCAATGGCTAAATATTTCTCTCTAAGCGGACATGAGACAAGGACCTACTTGTGTGCTTGTCACCTAGGGTTTCAAAATCAACAAATTTATAAGTAAATGCAAGAATGTAAACCCATAACCATTCAATAAAGAAGTTTTGCAAGAAAAATACTTACACATCATGATGAAAAGCATAAGCAAACCCTAGTTGTAAACCTTCCTTCAAGAGAAATGCCAAACATGTCAAGAAAATCCTTCCATCAACAAGTGCGCCTCACTTTAAAAGACCAAATACCCAAGTGGGGCGCAAAAATCAGACCTCACAAGTATGAGTTGTTGTGTTATTCCCAAATGAGGGGAAAACATCCTCAATATATAGTGTATCATGACCTATAATTAAATTTAGGTAATTAAAAATAGCCGACAAGGCTACAAACCAAAAATCATACTGTTTTTACAGTAAATGCTAAGTAAAAGACCTAAATGAGCAAAAAGTGAGACGTCAAGCCCCTTTGAGGGAGATGTTGGCCCCTTTGGGGCTAGTACAACATCCATAAGTCAGACGTCATCCCTCCTTGGGCTTCTCCAAGCTACCACACGTGCCAGTTGTCCTGTCTCTACTGCCACACGCTTAAGGTGATGTCAAGGCCTCCTGGGTGACGTCCTGGTCATCAAAGGGAAACGTTCCATCTGAAAGGGTCAACCCCCCTGGGTTGGGCTTAGCCAAAGTGTCCTGGGTGGAACGTCCTTCTTCTTCTCATGTGAAAAAGCTCAACCAACCACTGTCATGTCTCTGCCCCTGATGGGGTCCTAGCAACCATCTGATGGGCTCTTCAACCCCATGGAGGTCTGAGCTAATCATCTCCCCATGTGTATCGGTCCAATTGGCACCTGTCCGTCGGGCATGGTCTTGCACATCAAAAACTTCGCCCTCCATGGGCTTATTAGTCATAAGGATCATAGCAATGTCAATCACGTTTCATCATTAATTTTATCAAATATATGCATAAAACCCCTAATATATCATTCAATAGCTCAAAGACATTACAATGATCTACAATACAAAGCTGAAGAAAAAGACAAAATACCCTATTGGGCCATCATCCATAAGAAAAGGAAAGTCTCCAGAAGGTATCATCCTAGCCATGTAACATGCGGTGATGTGGTCAAAGGATATCCAGACATACGGGTAGAGTGAAAGACAAGGATGCACGATATTACCTGTGGGTGCCTTTGTAGAAGGCGAGTTGTACCTGTCATGGATGCAATTCTTTCCAAACCCTTTATTGCTTTTATTCTTTCTTTTCTTTATTGCTTTTTCTTATTTATTTCAAGGTCTAACGAGAGGACACTGCCTTGGCATGGTGACTAGAGCTGACAGTGTTACCCACAAGCACTTTCATAAAGATGATAAGGCTGGCTCGTGATGAGACCCCCTTTCCCTTGGCCATGCAACCAAAGGTCATTGCCCTGGCGTGGTAACCAGATAATGACAATGTCATACTAGTAGGTGCCCATGAACATAATAGGCTGGCTCGTGATGAGATCCCCTATCCTCTTGGCTAGGTCTTGTTTTGTTATTTTTCTTCGGGTCCCTCTTCTTTCTTGCTGAGAGGCTTTTTATTGCCTTCTTAGGGATCGAGCTGTACCTGTCATGGATGCAATTCTTTCCAAACCCTTTATTGCCTTTATTCTTTCTTTTCTTTATTACTTTTTCTTATTTATTTCAAGGTCTAACAAGAGGACACTCCCTTGGCGTGGTGACCAGAGCTGACAATGTTACCCACAAACACTTTCACAAAGATGATAAGGTTGGCTCGTGATGAGACCCCCTTTCCCTTGGCCATGCAACCAAAGGTCATTGCCCTGGCGTGGTAACCAGATAATGACAATGTCATATTGGTAGGTGCCCATGAACATAATAGGCTGGCTCATGATGAGACCCCCTATCCTCTTGGCTAGGTCTTGTTTTGTTATTTTTCTTCGGGTCCCTCTTCTTTCTTGCTGAGAGGCTTTTTATTGCCTTCTTGAGGATCCCTGGGTGAAGCATCTCTAGGTTTCATTTTGATGGTTTTTATCTTTTACCAACTGCTTTTACCTTAAGGTTGGCTCGTGATGAGACCCCCTTTCCCTTGGCCATGCAACCAAAGGTCATTGCCCTGGCGTGGTAACCAGATAATGACAATGTCATATTGGTAGGTGCCCATGAACATAATAGGCTGGCTCATGATGAGACCCCCTATCCTCTTGGCTAGGTCTTGTTTTGTTATTTTTCTTCGGGTCCCTCTTCTTTCTTGCTGAGAGGCTTTTTATTGCCTTCTTGAGGATCCCTGGGTGAAGCATCTCTAGGTTTCATTTTGATGGTTTTTATCTTTTACCAACTGCTTTTACCTTCTGGGCCTTTAGCCCCTTCTTCCCACGAGACAAGGTGTAATCCCACAAATAGATCATCCTAATGCTCGGACTAAGGGAAAGGGGTAGATGAGTAGGAGGTAAGATGAAAAATGATGATATGACGGGAGCGGATGATGGCTCTTCAAAATTCCCCCCAGTGGCAAACCAAAACCTATGGGTATAGGCTTGCTAGGACACCGTGTCAATCCCCCCAACCATGATCAAGTGGGTTAATGTAAGATCCAAGCAATCGTTAGAAATAAAAGGAGTAAGATGCATATATCTAAAGGTTATAATGATAAAAAATGACACATACCATGATACCTGGACCAATTACCTCATGGAGCAAGAGTCTTTTCCAATACAAGTCCAAGCCAAAGGTGATGGATGTTGCTGCTTCTGACATGACAAGTCTTGATGAAGGAGAAGAAAGATGGGCCCTCCAGGGCCATGCTCAGGTCAATCCTGCTCTCGATACTCTATGTCTAGGACATGTGGGCCTCGAGAGATGATCTCCTAGTTATCCCATGAAATCGGGGATAACAGCCCCAACCCCCCATCGATTTTGGAATTGAAATCTTCTCCCAACTGCACAGGTGAAGATGGTGGGTGACACTGTCTCTCTTCCACAAGAAATTGAACACCATCTTCCTCAACATGTTCAAAACCGAAATAGGTACAACTGCCATAGATAACCAATAGACTGACTGACTGACTCGTTAAAACTGCTTTCAATAGAGTTAGACGCCCTCCGAAAGACAACCATGTGTAACACCAGTTATTGATTCTCTTTTCAAATTTTTTTAGAAGCCAATTCCATTCTTCCATGCGCTGTGCTCCAGCTTTGAGATAAAATCCCAAATATTTGAAACCCAAGTCCATCGAAATAAACTTAAAAGGGAAAACAACTTTGAATACATTAAGATCCAGTTCGATTAGTCTAGCATGATGAAAAATAGATTTTACAATATTTATTTGTAAGTTTGAAGTTAAACAAAAGAAATTCAGGATTTTGTCAATCTCCCACCACTCCTGCATAGTAGCCTTTGTTAAAATGAGCACATCATCAACAAATAGAATATGTAAGATTTTTAAAGATCTAGAAACCAATATAACTGTCAATAAACCAACGCTTTGACTTTCTTTATAAAGGAGACTCAATCCTTCCATAATTAATATGAAGAGTAAAAGGGATAATAGACACCCTTCTCGCAATCCTCTACCCATCCTCTACTGCTCTTAAAAAAATCCGTAGCTTCTCCATTTACCAAGACTGAATATAAAGTGGAAACCACTTTTCTCGCAATCCTCTACCCATCCTCTACTGCTCTTAAAAAAATCCGTAGCTTCTCCATTTATTCTCGCAATCCTCTACCCATCCTCTACTGCTCTTAAAAAAATCCGTAGCTTCTCCATTTACCAAGACTGAATATAAAGTGGAAACCACTTTTCTCGCAATCCTCTACCCATCCTCTACTGCTCTTAAAAAAATCCGTAGCTTCTCCATTTACCAAGACTGAATATAAAGTGGAAACCACTTAATATGAACTAATCATTTTTATTTGATTTTCTATATTAGAGAGAAGTGGTTTTGTGGCTCCTTAAATTACGAGGATGATAGTTAAAACGCGCTCGTATTATGTTCTTGTGGTGAAAAAACATTTGTAGTAAACTTTGACGGAAACACCAAATTTATTGTGATGTCGTATATATGGTGGTGGTAAGATGAATGAAGTAAATTTGTGATAGGAATATGTTTTTATTATGGTTAAAAGAGATATTAATATTAGTAAATTTTATTTAATTTGTGAGGATGATAATCACTATGGATTGAGATCAATTTTAAAGGATTAAATTATTTTTATTTTTAATTTTTTATATAATTTAATTATAAAGTATTTTAAATTATTTAATATTTATTTTATGCTATATTTAATTAAAATTTATTTTATTTTAATAATATTTAAAAAAAATAATATAAAAATATACATTTAATCTTTTTACAATATATTTGTTTTTTTTTTAATTTAATAATTATAGTGTTTTTGATATATAGATGTTTTGGAAAGTATGATTTTGATTATAAGATGATTAATTCATATGTTTTGATTGCTACTTGTAAATTTTGTAAATGTTTGAATTTTTTTTTATCTTATAATGTTTGGGGAAAATCTCCAAGTACTTCTCCTCATTTTGAGGATGGATAAATCAAATCTTAAGGGCTCAAGGCATGATGATTCAATAAGAAGACTCCAAACCATTACAACATTATATTAGTTATAAGCTCAACATGTCACTTGCAGAAATTGAACTCCTCTGGAAATGATAACATTCCTTTCAACCATCCAAATTAAGCTAAACTCAATTAGCTTATAAATATTTGATCCTTACCACTCATACCTTTCAAACTATGGAAAAAACATAATTTACATTTATCTATTAATAAATTATTAAATCATTTATATATAATCACATTAAAAGAGAGGTTCTTGATTAGTGAAACATTTAAGTATGCAATCAGATAATTCTTCATTAATAAACTATTTACATGCAATTATATAAGAAACTTATTTTTCATTAATAAACTATTTGTATCTAAAAAAAATAATAAAATTATGTTATTTAAATATTTATTTGATCTTATTTAAATCATTAAAATCAAGTCACACCAATCTTTAATATGATTGATTTTTTTGGTGTCTCCTCCCTACTACCAAGAATTTGAAACCTTAACTATCTTACAAAACAAAACTTAAAAATCCAATCACAATAACTAAAATAATAAAATTATATTATTTAATTAAATTTTATAATTAATATTTACCTTTTTATTCAATAACTTTATTTTTATATTATTTTGCTGAGAGGCAACGTTTGGTAATAACCCACTAATCCTCCATGAAAACAAACCAAGTTAAATAAATAAAATAAATACATTTATCTAATTCTTCATATGTTATTCCAACATCTAGTCTACAACTGCAACCTCAAGACTCACATTTATGCCAGAGCTTGAAGGCGGCTATTATATAATTACTATATTTAGATGGTTAGGGAGACGTGTTTCAAGATGCAAATATAGAAGGCGGTTTAGTGAATCATGGCAATTTAAAGGTCAGTTGAACTCTACTAAGTTCAGTAGAACCCGCTAACTTACGACACTAGAATTTATAGGATAGATGTCAGATGGGAACAGAACAAGGTGGTAAATAACAGCCAGACAATGGAGGCAGATTTAGCAATATTTGGCTTACGGTGAATGTAACCAAACCGCTACTAGCTTATAAATAAAATTTCATGCCCAGTTTAAGTTGGCATTTGGACAAGTATGGAGGAAGAAAACAGCAATGTGTCCAGATCCATCGAAGGCCCTTATGCTTTTTAGCACAAAGCATCTTCAACGGTTCGAACTCTTGTCTGTATGCTGCACCTTTTCAACTGTTCAGAAGCTTTATGTCTCTAGCCGTTGGATGCTTGCTGTCTATTTAAACCCAACTTCAATTCAAATGTGGGCACAATTTTGAGAAATGGCGTTTGTGTGTATTATTTTGCTATGGACTTTGCCCTTTCTCCCCCGTTATCTGCTTTTGGTATTCTCGTTTTCATTGGACTCTTGTTTGTGTTTCTATGGTGCATTGCTGTTTTCCTTTTCTCTTCTTTGGAATTTATGTTTATGACTTTTGGGTTTTGTTTCTCTTCTCGACTTTAATTCTGTGTGTTTTTGTCTGCTTATGTTTTTGTATGATGCAAGAGAGTAAAACCTATATACGGATGTATTTGTTCAGTATTTACTATTTTTCTCTGGCAAATTAAAGATCCAGAATCCGGGATGGAGTTTGAGTAGATTGCCGAGGAGACCAGGTAAAAAAACTGTTTGTAAATAATATTCTTCTCGTTAAAGGCTGCGTTCAATTTGTTCCTGCGATTTATTAGAAAAGGGTTTACGGAATTGAAGGGCTTCGAATTTATTTTGAGAGACGGAGACATCACAACTCCTATATCCTCAGGACTATAATCTGATAACATATAAATGTGTTGTTTCTGGCAGCGGCAGAGGATTGGTTTTGATAGAAGCTCAGTTTGGATGCTGATGCCGCTCCAGAGGGATGGGTATCCAATACCGTTGTGAAATGATAAATCTGTGAGTTATTTTTCACCAACTCCGCACGTAGAAATTCTATGCAGTTATAGAACGATGTTCAATGCAGCACAAACATAGAAATAGCTATTCAGCTTTTTTAGATTTTGCATTTGAATCAGCTCTGCAGTTTTATATGCATATAGTGTATATTACACCTCTTAAAACCCTAATATTACCCTAAATCATTTCTATAATAGAAATAAATTCATTTTTGTTAGGAGGAAACTTAATTTGTTCTGTGCCACGAGATGTGGTTTTAGAGATATCTGTAGATAATTCATGGCTTCAGATAGTGCATGGCTTCTAGCATATAGATTAGAATAGTAACAACGACATGCACAAGTAGTTCTCTGTTTCTTTTTCTATGTTTACATTCAATTATGCAAAACACAGGGCTAAAGTCAAAATCTAGTGAAGTGGAAAGAGAGAGAATCGTACTTGCAAATTAGACTCAGAGCAGAGTTTATTGCTCGTCGGTTCATTGCGAAACAAATTCTTATTTTAATGACATAGTGTATTTGACGTGTGTGGTGTCTATTTCTTTAATTGTGTATTTGGCGTGTGTGCTCGCCCGTGCTATTTATGGCATTTCTGCCGTGTTGTGAGTTTCCAATGTTGCCGTACTTGGAGAGAGCACAGCGTGTGTGGATGTGGGAGCTTCCAATCTTGCCGTAAGTGCTGTGTGGATGGAGTTTTTCCTTTTTCCAAGAAAACCGATCAAATTCGAGGGCTTTTTACCTTTTTTCCCGTGGAGTTATTTCCTTCACCACCAAATTATTGGTATTTATGCGTGTGACAACCAATTACACCACCAAATTTGGTATTTATGCGTGTGACAACCTGTTACAGCAGGAATGTCCGGAGAGAGGATGAACTCGAGATCTCAAATTAGGGTTTAAGATTTATTTCTGGACAAAATGTTGAAATAGGGACTTAGCGGGTGGTACGTAGAGAATAAAATTTATTTCACGAAGAGAAATGTGAAATGTTTATAGGCGCTTATCATTATTAAAAAGAAAGAAAAGAGAGATAATGATCACATATTTTAATTAAAAAAACTAAATTAAATGTGTAAACAAATAGCACCTTATCGTAATAGGAATATATTTTTGAAGTTTTTGGTTTAGTTGTTTTCCAGTTTGGGCTGAAATCTGACTATCAGACTCATTTTAACTTGGATCTATTAAGCATTAAAACTTTTCTATGCTCAAGAGAGGCTTTGAATTTAAATTAATTTATGTTAATTTATTTAATCTGTTTTTGTTGATATTAAATGTTAGATGAAATTTTTTTATCTAATTAAATCTGCGTGCTTAAAACATTTCTGGTTAAAATGGATCTATGTTAGTTTATTATTTCAATTGTTTTTCAGTTAGGGCTGAAATCTGAAAGATTTTGAGAAACTTTGAATTTAAATTAATCTATGCTAATTTATTTAACCTGTTTTTGTTGACATTAAATGTTGGATGAAATTTTTTTATCTAACTAAATCTTGGTGCTTAAAACATTCCGGATTAAAATGTATCTATGCTAGTTTATTATTTCATTTGTTTTCCAGTTAAGGCTGAAATCTAAAAGACTTTTTGAAACTTTAAATTTAAATTTAAATTAATCTATGCTAATTTATTTAACCTGTTTTTCCTTTACCACCAAATTATTGGTATTTATGCGTGTGACAACCTGTTACAGCAGGAATGTTCGGAGAGAGAATGAACTCAAGATCTCAAATTAGGGTTTAAGATTTACAGCAGGAATGTTCGGAGAGAGAATGAACTCAAGATCTCAAATTAGGGTTTAAGATTTATTTCTGGACAAAATGTTGAAATAGGGACTTAGCGGTGGTACGTAGAGAATAAAATTTATTTCACGAAGAGAAATGTGAAATGTTTATAGGAGCTTATCATTATTAAAAAGGAAAGAAAAGAGAGATAATGATCACATATTTTAATTAAAAAAACTAAATTAAATGTGTAAACAAATGACATCTTATCGTAATAGGAATATATTTTTGAAGTTTTTGGTTCAGTTGTAGTTGTTTTCTAGTTAGGGCTGAAATTTGACTATCAGACTCATTTTAACTTGGATCTATTAAGCATTAAAACCTTTCTGTACTCAAAGATTTTGAGAGATTTTGAATTTAAATTAATCTATGTTAATTTATTTAACTTGTTTTTGTTGACATTAAATGTTGGATGGAAATTTTTTATCTAACTACATCTGGGTGCTTAAAACACTCTGGGTTAAAATGGATCTATGTTAGTTTATTATTTCAATTGTTTTCCAGTTAGGGCTGAAATCTGAAAGACTTTGAATTTAAATTAATTTATGCTAATTTATTTAACCTGTTTTTGTTGACATTAAATGTTGGATGAAATTTTTTTATCTAACTAAATCTTGGTGTTTAAAACATTCCGGGTTAAAATGTATCTATGCTAGTTTATTATTTCAATTGTTTTCCAGTTAGGGCTGAAATCTGAAAGATTTTGAGAGACTTTGAATTTAAATTAATCTATGCTAATTTATTTACCCTGTTTTTGTTGACATTAAATGTTGGATGAAATTTTTTTATCTAACTAAATCTTGGTGCTTAAAACATTCCGGGTTATTTCAATTGTTTTCCAGTTAGGGCGGAAATCTGAGTAGTTAACTTGGATCTATTAAGCATTAAAACCTTTCTGTGCTTAAAAACTCAAAGTTAAAATTAAACTATGCTAATTTATTTAACTTGTTTTTGTTTGACATTAAATGTTGGATGGCGAAATTTTATCTAACTAAATCTTGGTTCTTAAAACATATGGGGTTAAGATGGATCTATGCTAGTTTATTATTTTAGATCCATCTTAACCCTAGATGCATGAATACTAGTTTATTTAACTTTTCTTGACACTAGAAATGAATCAAATCTAGGAACATCCTTAGTTTATGTCTCTATTCCTATCTTAGGTGCAGGTAGAACCTAAGGGAGCTCAGCTCCTGCAGGGTGCAAAATCCCCACAACACAAGTGTAAATATAAAAACAATATAAAAAATGGCATGACATGTTGGTGTTAATATACATTAGAACTTTACTTTCAAAAGTAGTCTAGATAGATGTTAAACTTGGATCTATCAAGTACCAAGAGGGATTAGATCTGGGGCTAAGATGGATGTAGAATAGTTTCTTATTATAAATTGTAAATTAATTTTTATAGCTGACATGTGCAACTTGACACATCTACCTGTGTCGTGAAAAATGCCTTTAGGTGCAATACTTTCAATCAAATCATTTTAGTCTACAAATAGAGGGCCTAGGCCCTAGAAATTTGAAGAGGTGAAATTTAATTATTTGGTGACTTCTCTTTTATTTATACTAAAATGCATTTAAAGCATGTGAGTTGTAAGGTTAATTGTTTAAGTCCACTAAAGATGAACTAAGCACATAGATAGATCTCAAACTTGGATCTATCAAGTACCCAGAGGGAATAGATTTGGGGCTAAGATGGATGTAGACTAGTTTCTTATTATAAATTTGTAAATTAATTTTTATAGCTGACCTGTGCAACTTGACACATCTACCTGTGTCGTGGAAAATGCCTTTAGGTGCAATACTTCCAATCAAATAATTTTAGTCTACAAATAAAGGGCCTATGCCCTAGAAGTTTGAAGTGGTGAAATTAAATTATTTGGTGACTTTTCTTTGTTTATACTAAATGCATTTAGAGCATGTGAGTTGTAAGGTTAATTGTCTTAAATCCACTAAAGATGAACTAAGCACATAGATTAGAATAACATCATTATAGAATGAACAAACTTTCTTGAGTGTGTAAAATCCATAGGGTTCTTCATTCTTGTCTTTATATCCATTCTCATTTTAGAAAAGAGTTTTAACACAATTACTTAATGTGTAGAATCTATGCGGTTCTCCATTTTCATTTCTATGTCCACCATTGATTGTGGGAGGGTAGGGAAACTAGCATTTACCAACACCAACCCCTTTCAAGAAGAATGCATTGAAAATCAAACTTTTCAAAGCCACACAAATAGCAGGGGTTTAGGAATTTATATTCCATCTTTTTGTTCAACATGACATGGGGACTCAACGTTCTAATTTGCTTTTTTTTTTTTCAAATTTTGAGGTGGTGTATCAATTGGATTCCTAATGAGTTGAAGTGGGAAGGTAGAGAGAATAGGACTCATAAATTGAAATCGAAACCACCATTCTCTTTTCTATAGTGATGGGTATTGCCTCTTCACTTCTACTCCTTGAGTTTTTCTTGTGTGATAATGAATTTGAGAATTTGCAATTCCACGGGGTATTGTGTCACTATGGTATATTTATGTGATGATCATTGACTTATCTTCAATATTTGGAGTTTAGAATAAGGATTTGGTGTATAAATGCCATTAGGTACATGTTCCATTCTATGGTTGTTTCATTTCAATATGGAATTAAGATATTTTATTGATTAGGCCATACATCCCTAATAATATCAATTTAATTAAAATGGTGACTTTCAAACAAATAATGTCTATTTAATTATAGGGTGATTTCTAAGAACTCGTCTTTGAGCAAAATCTAAATTGAATATGATCCAAACTTGAAAATTTCATTGGTAGGCATCACTCATTTTGATTATGATGCCCAATATTGTCATGATGCCTTATAATTTATTATGCATGTATCTACTAAGAGATTAGTCCGGAACATCCATCTACCATGAATCTTAGTTGTCTTTCACTCTAGCTCTGTTCAAACTTTTATGAAGAGAAACAAAAAGAGCAAACTTAAAGGTGTCATTCAAGAAAATTTTGAGTTAGCAATCTGGTCTACTCAATTGTGGTGGACAAGCTATAATTGTAGACTAATTTTTGCACTTAAACTTCTAATGTTATAAGTGGATGAATTTGAAGTAATGCCTCCAAACTTAAAGTGGCATTCAAGACCAATTTGAGTTAGCATTCTAGTTTACTCAGCTGTGGCAGACAAGCTATAGTTATAGACTAATTCAATTTGCATTGAAACTTCAAATGCTATAAGTGTATGAATTTGAACTAATGCCTTTAAGCAGTACAAAACTTGATTTCAAAACTACAGTACCAAAATAGAAATATAAGAACAAGACAATGGAAATTGTCCAACACTAGTTTCTACAAGAGATCAGATTAGATCCAATGCTTTCCTCCAACAATATTCTCTAGGGAGATGGGTTATCTGTAATCTAGATCCAAGGAGGAAAGTTA
>CBVK0103239092.1:0-11754 GCA_900067695.1 Picea abies
TTATTCTATTTTATTGCAAGGAATTATTAATATTGACCTTTATTACATCTGAATATATTGTTCTACCTATGTGCGAGTTAGGACCCTAACACCTGACTTGGGCCTTCTCCATTATTTCTTCGTTCCATGTATAACTCTTCCACCATGGATTTCATGTCAAGAAAAGATTGTCGAAACGTCCTTTCAAACCCAGTGAGGTTTTCTTCCCCTTCAAGTACCATTATCTGTCGTGGAAATTTTTGTCTTGTATTGATCTCATGATTAAACTCTTCAAGCGATCCTTCTCGGTGCTTGAGCTTAGACCTCGTTAACATTCAACACCAACACTTGCAAATCCTTGATCAATCCTGCTTTGATATCAACTTGATCTAAAATTATATCTGAAATTGTCTTTGTTATGCTAACTATAATTTCCCGCAACTTAATTTAATTAAATGGACTTAATAAAGTTTAATGAGCAATTAAATTGACGGAAATGGAGAATAAACAGTTACAATAAAGAAGACAAATAACAAGAAGTTGTTAATGAAGTTCACTCCTCATAGACTACGTCTCCGGGTCTGCTTCAAGTGAGAAACCAATCCATTAGAAAGAAGGATAATACATCAAAATGGTCTTCTTACATAAAAAATGATCTTCAACCGACAAAAAATCTTCTAGGAAGATAGGAGCACTGTTGGAAACTTCCTCTAGCTTCTTCCTGCAAATAAAAAGGCTATATGGCCTTTCCCCCCTAAAAAGTTGTTGCAAATTCCTTATAAAAGTAATTATGCATATCATTTATTACAAGTCCCATCCATGGTGTAATGGTAAAGCATATGGTTTATAATGGCATGGTCGCTAGATCCACTCCTTTTATTACATGATTTTGTGCCACCATATCAACTTTACATGATTTTTGGGATTGACTTTACATGATTTTGTTCCACCATATCAACTTTACACTAATTTTTGGGATGCAATATTAATTAAAAAGTTTTCATGTGAACCTAATACGATTAACCAAAATAATTATGGATAAACCAAATTAATTTAACCAAATCTACCAACCAACTCTGCCATGTTGTGCTCCACCGCCACGCAGGAGATAAGACTAAGTGTCACGTAAGCTTTCTAGGTCTATGTGGCAGCCTTCAGTTGGTCCATGTTGTGCCATGTGTCAACTTGTAATTGAACCACGTGTTATCCTACCACATGTCTACCTGCCACATGTGCCACATGTCAGTCTTTGGGTGTGCTATGTGTCAACCTCTACCCTCATTTTTCCTTCTACTCCAAAGGCCATAACTTTTGCATATGGTGTCCCTTTGAGCTCGTTCAAGTTGTGTTGAAAATCTCTTGACGATATCTTCAACATGAAGACTTTTTCATCATATTTTGAGACCATCAATTTTGGATTGATTGTGTGGGTTGAGGTTGATGTAGAAGCTTGCTGGTAGATTTCTTCTTCACATATATTAGTGGGTGTTGAATTATTCCTATCTAATAGGTTACCATGTATTTATATATTTTATTGTAGATAAGTGCCTTCATCTTCTTTTTTATATGTGTAAAATTTTTATTGTAATTCTATTTATAAATTACTTAAACTGTCTTTTAAAATTTAGTAGAAATTCCTCTCTCTCTATATAAATAAATTTGATGAAAATGATTAAAAACACCAAATTGAATTAAACTCTGACTTAAATTGTATATGAATGCATCATAATCAATTTTAAAGCTATGCAATTATGAGCTTAAAGAGTCCAAGAAATATATGATAGATTGGCAATTCCTACTAAGGTTGACTTTTACTGTTGAGATTGTCCTCTTGATTTTTGCTTTTGATATTGTACTCTTTAATATGTAAATGGAATTTACATATAATTTGAAGTCACTTAGAGGATATATTACAATGGTATATTCAGAAGGTTGACTTTTACTGTTGAGATTGTCCTCTTGATTTTTGCTTTTGATATTGTACTCTTTAATATGTAAATGGAATTTACATATAATTTGAAGTCACTTAGAGGATATATTACAATGGTATATTCAGAGGTTGACTTTTACTGTTGAGATTGTCCTCTTGATTTTTGCTTTTGATATTGTACTCTTTAATATGTAAATGGAATTTACATATAATTTGAAGTCACTTAGAGGATATATTACAATGGTATATTCAGAAATATAATTTGATTTGAAGTCATATAGAGAATATATTATATAATTTGATCTCATATAGAGATATGTTATTAGAATGCTATCTTCATAAATATAAATTGAAGTGACATAAGATGAGATATTAGGATGGTATTTTCAAAACATGTTGAATTTTTTTTTTCTTTGATTTAGATTAAGTTGTTTAATGAAGGTAGGGAAATACAATATTTTTTTTTATTTTTTATGTTTTTTTTGGTTGTTGTTTGAAGTCTTTTGTTATTATTGGATTTCACATTTTCAAAGGTATGATATCCTAGTTAATATATGTAAATGATGTTTAAAAGATATTTTAAAATTTGAAATTTAATTCTATATTGAACATTAGACGTAGGATATGAGTTTATTATAGGAGAAAGAATTTTATGAGTATGTTATATGGAGAAATAATTTTATGAACACTTTTTTTACATTTGTCTTTTAAAATAATTTTTTAATAAGATATAAGAACACAACTTCAATTTTCAACATTTTTTTTTTAATTTGAGCACATCATTAATGTATGATTGTGCTGTCACTTATATGTAAGAGCGATAGATACACATATAGGTAACACTTAGGTGCACAAGTGTGTGAGCGTGTTGCTTATGCATGTACATGAGTAGGTCACATAGTGTGTTTGCATAGCTTATGTTTTTGTAATTGTGTTGTTTATGTATGTGTGAGTACATTGCTTATGTGTTAGTGTGTATCTTATGTGTGTGTGAGAGAGTGAAGAACTTGTAATAAGCAATGCACTTGCACCCAACCCATACATCTACATTAGTGATGCACTCACACTGTAGTATCCTACACACCCACATCAACCACAGATTCACACATAAGCGATGCATCACACACATAAGTGATGTCCTCACATATGAGCGACACTCACACATCAAATCCACATACTCACATAAGTAACACACTCACACACTTAACCCACACTCCACATAAGCGATGTGTCACATGGGTCACACACAAGTAACCCAATCTTTGAAAAAATAAGTATGGTGTTACAATGATCTATTCATTAATCCCTTCATAAGAGGTCGATGCCTATATCTATTACAAAGTGTCGTAGAAATGAAAGTACCATAAGGTGAAGATACTAGAAAGTTAAAATGTCAAGAGTCAGACACATCAAGTTGGAAAAGAGACTTTCAACTTTTTAGGACCATAAATCTTGCATACAAACTTGGATTTGGGTGTATGCTAGCTCATTGGAAAGCTTTTGTCCAAGATAACAACATGAGATGAAAAATGAGATGTTGAAAAAACATAAATGGGGTGAAAAATTGAATGCAAATTGGAACACAAAGTAGACACAAAAAGGACTTGAGGAAAGAAATTGCATAAAATGACACAATGATAAGACACAATAGAGACTCAAAATGTAGAAAGGATGTAGAGAGATGCAAAAGTAAAACATGAGAAAATTATCGTGTTTCCCATTTTGCAATTTGCATAAATTGTAATGCAAATTAGGATGCCAAAATGCTGTATAGTAGTAGTGTATATCTATCCTATCACCACAACCTCCACCTAGGATTCCAATACTTTGCTAGGGAACACTTCCAAATCTGCCAAACATTGTAATCCAAAGCTTGGGTAGCTTGTGTAACAAGCGAGCAAGAATTTTTTAGTCACATTACACATACCTAAAATAGGTACGGAATGACATAACCATTTCCATCTATAAACCATGGATACTATTATGAAATTTGTTCCTCACGAACTACTAGTATACATGTCGAGTCATCTTCCATATTAATATTTGATGAGTAATCTTCACGAGATTTCAAATAGAATTTAACAATCTTCTCATAGTAACATCTTACTCATCATAACAAAACAAATAAACTTCTTATAAACTAGGAACACACATATCACACAATTAACTTACACTTCCATCACACAATCTAGTATTATATTGAATCAGATAACATATTAAGTTTTATAGAGCACCAATAAAATAATTAAGAAAAAACATAAGAAGAGAATATTTCAAAACAAGGTGATGAACATCCACTATATGATATTCACTTTGATAATTCTATAATAAACAAGAGTTGCATAACGATGATGCCTTTGCGTCTTATTATCTTACATGATTAAGAGGAGTAGAGGCTAAGCTCAAAAAATAAAACAAAGAAAAGTAAAAGGGATATGGATTTAAGAAGTGAATAGAAAACAATGATTTTTTTACATTATTTTAATATGTTTTATATATAGAAGTAAATCCAATTATAACTTTACAATTAAATGTTAAAAAAAAAAAAAATAAAAAAAAATGTGACAATTACGTGAAAAAAAAAAGGGTGACAATTACATGAAATAAAAATATGTAATTGAAGAAATTTTGCTTTTATATAAATCATATTTTTAAGTCAGTGTTTATCAATGGAAGGAAGCAATGAAATGTAAATAAGACTACATTCTCTTTTCACATTAATTAAAATAAATGTATGCAACTACAATGTTGCCTTCTAATAAATGTATGCAAACTACAATGTTGCCTTCTTTGTGGCAATTGTTTTGAAGTTTATAAAATATTGAATTTAGTTTTTGAATCAATGCATTAGGTTAGAAAATGATTCTATGAGTCCCCTAAAAATGTTTTTCTTTCACACAATAAACATTTTTTTTTAAGTGTCATTATAAGGTACAATGTATACATTTCAAAAGACCAAATATTTATAACACCTAGCATCCAATGGGAAAAAAGACTCTTTTTATAAATGAAATTGAACATTCTTATTAGATTGAATAATGCATGGATGTATTATGTTCTTGATAACTGTAATTTGAAAATTATAAGGTACAATGCATACATTTCAAAAGACCAAATATTTATAATACCTAGCATCCAATGGGAAAAAGACCCTTTTTATAAATGAAATTGAACATTCTTATTAGATTGAATAATGCATGGATGTATTATGTTCTTGATAACTGTAATGTTCAAATTAGACAAAAAAAACAAATGAACTTAAATTTCAATAGTATCTTCTAAGCAAAATTTGCAAAGAGAACTTGACCTTTTGTAATAGCTTACAATCAACTAAAATTTCCTTTTTTGAACACAAGAAAAATGTATAGCATTAAATGGTCACCATAGCACTTCTTTGTTATTTTCTTTTAGAAAGAAAATTTTGTATTTTTGATAGAAAACACTTGAGGCGTTAACTACAAAGCATGATGCATGCATCCCTTGAGATTAACCTAATTGTAGGTTTGGGTCATCGAAGGGCCCAACCACAACCTCAACCGTTGACTTTGTCGTTGGGTCCTCTAATGATATGAATCTACAATTGGGTTAAGGATGGCCACATCCATCTCACAAGAAAACATAGCCACAACACATATCAAATTCTATTGAGTAGATCTTTGAACACCTAAAGCTCAACTAAACCCTTGTCAATACAGAAGATGCTATATCAACATCGATGCATCAATAATGAAACACACAATAGAGGTTTGGTAGCCCTAAGAAATAGATACAATGAAGATATTCTGTGAATACAAGTAGAATAGAATTGCATGTTGCAAACATATACTCCAAATATTTTTAGGGAAGAATATAATATTTTGAAAACAAACAAACCAACATCAAGCTATTTTTGTAACAAATATTCTTATTATCTACCACAATGGAGAATGCACTTTGAAGCATAATGGGCATGGAGCCCCAATAAATTATTGGGCCGGGTGGGTTGCTATCCCAGTGTATCTCACAGAAGGAAAGTATAAGTATTACTCCTTGATGGATCAGGTAAGTATGAGGAATGAATCCCTGGTTAAGAAGGGGAAGTCCTCTATTGACTCCTTGATTCATGAGGTAAGTACCTTGATTCATGAGGTAAATAGGAGAATGACTCATTGATCGATCAGGTAAGTCTCCTTTCCTTTGATTTCACGGCGACTGCGGCGACTAGTTAACGACGAATTTATAGAGGGGAAAGTCGTAAAGAAACAAACAGTTCACGACGACCCTTTCCTTTGAGTGAAGGCGCCCTTTACCCCCTTCAAGGAGTCTGGTCAAATAAGACTGAAATAGTTAATTAGGTAGAGCTGGGCTAAATATAATAAGTAATTACTTCCCGATTGAGGAGGTCGACCTTCTAATGACTCCTTTCTCAAGAAGGTAAGTTTTAGATAGTAGGGGCCTCTCCTTCCCAACTATTTTTGTAACAAATATTCTTATTATCTACCACAATGGAGAATGCACTTTGAAGCATAATGGGCATAGAGCCCCAATAAATTATTGGGCCTTCATTGACTATATATCAAATAGTTTAATTTTTGATTTGCAGTGGACAAGGTCTAGATGTTGCATTGAACCAATGTATGAGAGTAGAAAATGATTCTAAGAGTTTAAGAAAAAAACTAATTTACTTAATACCATAAAAACTCGAGTGGAATGAGAATGAGTGATATTAAGAGAAAAGAGAACCTATTTAGAGTAATCATAGAAATATGCTTATATGTAAGTCAATTGTTCAAAAACAACTTTTGATGTAGCATTTTTTTTTCAAAAAAGCACCATAAAAAGGACATGTGATTTGTTATTTATTTCAAAAATTCAAAAGTTGCATGCTATATATTAGAACTCTCTCTATATGTTAGTTTGAGGAAATTAATTTCATAGAAGTTTTTTAAAAACATGTTGTAAAACTTAATTTGTCGCTAAGTGACAATTTTTCAAAAGTTTTAAGAAATACACGAGGTCCAAAATCTTCTAGCCTTGTGAAACAAGTAGCCATAATAAACATTTTTTTTTGTCACTATCTGTAGGAGTGTATGAACTTCAAGATTGCATGGCCATTCTTCTATTTTTGTTGCAGATATATTTTAGCATTGTCTGTCAAAAAACACAAAGATACTGTTTTTAGAATATTTTTGAAGAACATTGTAACAACATTTGCAATGAAGTCAAAATTAGAAAAATAGAAGCAAGAAAAATCATTTGATCAATTTTGGAACAATGTAAATGAGAATGTTTTTTTAGAGAGCGAGTATCAAATTGGGAAAAACAATTATACAATAAAACCAACATAAAAGCATGTAAAAGCTAATTGTATAAGAGCAAATCAATGAACTACTTGTTTTGTTATTTTTTTCTAAGAATATAGAGAATATTTGTTGGAGTTGATACTAGGAACATAGATGATAACAATAACAAAGCACCACTGTTGTCATTTACTTCAAATCCACAGATTACTGTCATTCAATTTTTGATGAGTCTTTTAGATAGAGACTAACTTCTTGTTCTCGAACCTCAATTACATGATCAAATGTATTTCAAGAATAGGATAGCACAGAGGGTTTGGGAGTAGATGTGACTCAAGTGAGTAGATAATTGTTGTAAGGGGTAATATATAATCTATTTAGGTGGACTTCCTCAATGTAGGGGCTAGAGAGAAAAAAAAAGGTGTAAAGTTATGAGATAAAATAAGATATATGTATATGTTTGCAATTGAATAAGGTAAGAGTAGTTCTTATACGAAAGAGCCCTCACTTTGGTTAGGGTGCCTTTTTGTTCCATTGGTTTCAAATCTAAAAGCTTGAAAAGTATGAAATACATTATTTGATTGAGAAGTGTATATGTTGAGTGCCAATTGTTAATGGAGTGAATCATGCATCGAGGGAATCACTATATTCTTTGAAAGTTTGACAAGAATTAAAAAATGCCAAAATTTTATTTGACGAGACTTCCAAGAATGCAAATACAATGCGAATGTAGATTTTAAGAAAACGGAAATAAGGTTGGACACCTTTTTTTGTTGGTCGAGTTATTTAGAACTAGTAGTAAAAATTAAATTGGACAAACATTGCAAAATAAAATTGGGAAAAAATGTTTTTACTCTTTCCAAAAAATAGTAAAACGCAAACAACCTAGTAAGTCAAATGCCAAATTATTTCTAAAGAAACATCGATAATGCATTTGTTTCTTTGCATACAAGTACAATAGTCGAATATGGATAGGATCTTATAGGTTTTTGTGTGCAACAATAACACTATCCACTAAAAGCGTAAAAGTTCCTTGCAACCAAAATTCTTGCAGTTCGATCATATTTGGCTAATATGATTTTGATATTGTTCAAAAGACGTTTTTGTTAATTTTGGGAAAAATTGCTGCAACTATGGATTGTGTAGAAAGTAGGTGATCTTTGTATTAGTAGTTTCTAGTGTGCACTCCAAACTATGGTCATAAGGGCATGATTTGTTTTTTAAAATGAGTACATCTGACTAATAGATCTAATATAAGAAAAAGCATTGGTATCAATTGTTTGCAATCACCATAAAAAGTTGGCAATTTTATTTTCTTTTCACTTAGGACACTTTCAACTTGTATGTAAACTGAAAATTTGGTCACAAAATGTGTTGAAATATTTGAGAAAAAAGTTGGCTTTATCTAGAATAAGATTAAATGGGAAATAAAATTATTTGCGAAAACAATGTAATCTAAATTGTTCTATCAACAAGTGTCTATAGTCTTTGTTTGCTAGCATCATCATTTAACACATGATTAAGAGTTGAATGTCCAATATGCAAAGTACGAGTTCCTTTTGGACCATTTTGAACTATATGGTTCTTTAATAGGAACATTGGAGCAATTTGGCATACTAGATGTTCTTGTAGTTGAGAAAAAAAATCCTTGTAAGAATGATTCAACCATTGCTGAAAAGGGAAATAGACATAAATTTTTTGTTATTATTGGATAACACTATTGTGCAGTTAGTTGAACTCAAGGAAACCAAATATAGTGCAATGCAAAGCATGTGTAATTTGAATAAGAACACACAACACTTATTGTTCCTTTGCTTTGTTCTCGTGGACCACTTTTGATGTAGAATTCATATTGATTGTTATTTTGACAACAAAATGTCACAATTGCAGCAATGTATCCAACTAGATAGGATGGTTCTAATGTAGTTAGAGCAACTATTGTTGTATATGGTGACAACCGATTGTTTGTGCAAACCTTTACAATTTTCTCAATTGATGTGTTTGTGTTCAACACAATATAGTATTTTGCATCTCCTTGTTCAAATGAACTCTTGTGTTGAAGGCCAAAGTTCTTAATACAAACACTTATTCTAGGTGTCAAGTAAGGAACAAAGTCTAGAATTAGATCATTTGCAACATTCATTGTTATAGTCACTTGTCCATTTTTTTTAATGAGATTAGCATAGACGAGCTCAATTTTTGTTGGGGAGTTATTGCTTTTGCTGCAGCATGGGCCATAGAGGACTAACATGCCACCTTCAAACTCTTTGCATAGTCTATGTGTGCTTAGTTGCATAATAGAACGTGGTGTATCAAGGGATCATGAGACACAATCAAAAGTAATTGTGCTTTTAGAACATTGAACTAGATTTTCTGGTTGTTGTTGTTGTATTTTATAATTTTAGGACAAAAATGCATTTATTGTTTACACACGCTTTTTTGGGAGACAAGGAAAAAGAGAAAAAATAAAAACCATTAAACCATAATTAGACAATAATTATCTTACTTATCAACAATTGATGTTTTTTCAACACTTAAAAAATTAAGTATCTTACTTATCTTACTAATACAAGTTAAAAAAAATGTTTTCAACTTTTCACTTATTTGCAAATAATGCATTTGAAGTATTAAAGGAAAAAAATAACATTTTTTTTTTCATTTGTTGTTTTAGTTTTGTTCTTTTTGATATAAATGCATTTAATTAAATTTATGTTGATATAAATGAGTACGTGTTGCAAAATGGATATAATAAAGATTCTTAACAAAACTTTGCATCATAAAATATTAAATGTTAAATTTATATATTGTATTAAATGTTAAGTTTACATATGTGTTTTTTCCTACATGGAAATATATTTGAATTTTAAGTGAACATTGAACACATTAAAAATAAAATAAAAATAGAATTTGGAAACTTAAATGAAATGAAACAAACTTACATGTGAACTTCTTGTTTAAGTTTCCAGAGAACAATAAATTACAATGAACCATTTTATGATAATTTGTTGAAAATGAAAAAACCAATTAAACTTTGGGACAATTTGTCCATTGGAAAAAGATATGGAAAATACAATAGATTTCTTTTCTAAACATAGAAAAAAAAGCAAATGCATAAGATGCTAAATGTAATATTTTTGGGATAGAAACATAGATGAATTGTGGTTCTAGTTTAAATTGGATACCATGGTTATGTGTTGTTTGGTTTACAATGAGCATATTAAGGAAATAGACTTAAGAGAAAGAAACATGGAGCAATTAATTGTTAAGAGTGAGTACTTACATGATTATACTAAGTTCTTTTTCTTAGGAAATAAACCTAAGAGAAAGAAACATGGGCCAAGTAATTGTTAAGATTGAGTACTTATAAGATTAAGGAAATAGACCTAAGAGAAAGAAACATGGCTAAGTAAAGATTAAAATTGAGTTCTTGAAGCTAGGACTACAACTCAATGATGAAGTTGAACTCCAGTCAACAAATAGTCGTTTATCTCAATAACCAGCGTGACATTCTAAAATAAAGAATGCAAAAGCCGAGTACAAATGGATTTGTGCAAGAGAGAGTAATAGATTGGTGGGTCAGGCAGACAACCCAAATAGCTGGGAGGACATGGCTTTCTATACACTTTTTGGGCTCTACGGATTTGTTGCTGCAATTGCTCTTATTCTACTTACAAGGATTGGGTTTAGAGTGCCAAAACATGGGTGAGCAACATAGAAGGTTTTTTTTTTGTTTCGTTAATGCTTTTGTGCGTTGTAGAAAATCATAGAAAACATAACAGGTGGATTGTAGCCCTCCTCGTATCTATGCATGTCCTAGCACGAATTGCATCGCAGAGTTGGGATTGTGTTTGTGTAGTAAGAGGTTGGTGTGGACTCAATCAAGACGATTAATTATTTTTTTTGCATATTACTGCTTGCCCCACTTTGGACACAAACCTCAATATAATGAATTGTATGCACAACAATGAGTAATAGGCATTGAAACAATTCATTCTTGCTAACAAACGACCTTGTATAAATTCAATTGCAATCTCAAAGACTTTGAAGCCATTGTGGTTGGAATTTGAAGTAGTTGCATCCTTGACCAAGACACAACTGCGAGAACATTATAGACCTCAACATGGGTAAGGAAAGCAGAGAAATGTTGGAAGACTTAAGGGCTAACAATGTTCATCTTTGGGAAGAGAAGGAACGCTTGGCGCACATTCAAATTTTCAACCAGAGGATGACAGAGATGGAGAAGCACCTTGAGACCTTTACCAAATTTCTTCCATAGCTAAAGAAAAAGTTTGAAGAATGCCAAGACTCTCTCACCACAGTCAGTACAGATTGTGAAAAACACAGAGCGCAACTTGTACACCTTGGTGAGAAGGTCATCGAGATGGATAGCTGGAAAGAAGATAGGCTCACTCAGATGATGACACAATCACAACAAGACTTGGAAAACAAGGAGGAGGCCTTGACAAGGCTCCAAGAAGCTGTCCAAGAACATCGAGAAGCAAAACAACCTTCCATTGCCATTGCCCAAGCCAACACTATGACTGAGACCACCCTTGCAAGCTCACC
>CBVK0103239128.1:0-14430 GCA_900067695.1 Picea abies
TTTCTATCAAAGGTTTGTGTTGGGATTCTCCCATATTGCATGGGCCTTCAACCAAATAACTAGAGGTGGTGGTAAGGAAAAATTTGTGTGGGGCCTGTCCCAACAGAAAGAGTTCAATGATCTGAAGAATAACTTATGCTCCACCCCAGTGCTTTCATTACCTGACCTGCAACAACCCTTTGAGATCGAGACAGATGCTTCAAACTATGTTGTGGGCACAATCATCACTCAACAGAACCACCTCTTGTCCTATCATAGTGAGACACTATCAAATCTTTTTTGTAAGTAACCTACTTATGATAAATAAATGTACTCCATTGTGCAATCCTGCCACCAGTGGAGGAATTACATTCTTGGGAAGGAGACAGTCATCCACACTAATCATAAGCCACTGCAGTTCATGTAGACACAAGCAAATTGTAGAATGACTACCATCAGAAGTGGTCCACATATTTGTAGTAGATCCAACTCAACATCAAGTATACAACATGAAGTACCAACCGAGTCATTGATTTCCTTAGCCGAACTCCAGTCGCAAAACTCACCATAGTGCTCGATTATTGCGGCCACGAGACCTCCGGATGGCCCCATCTCTATGAAATAGATCCCGACTTCACCAACACCTACCAGATGTTGGGTGAAAACATAATTGTTACCAATTTCCATATTCAGGAAGGGTTGTTGTTCCATCTAGGCCATCTATGCATTCCATCAAATGAGTGAGAAGAGCTGATTTGGGAAGCCCACTAGATTCAGGTGGCAGGACACTTCGTCATGGGAATAACAATGACAGTGTTTCAGGGGCATTTCTACTGGCCTAAACTTTGACAAGATGGCCGCAAATATATCTGGTCCTGCACTGCCTATGCTATTTCCAAACTAGCCATTAAGAAACAAGGCATGTACACTCCATTGCCTGCTCCCATCATGCCTTGGGAATCCATGTTGATGGACTACATGTCAGGCCTTCCATCCACCAAGCGAGGAAATGAATGTGTTTTTGTCGTTGTTGATAACTTTTCCAAGTTGGCGATTCTTGGCGCCTACAAGAAGAGCATCACAACAGAGGCCACTTCCAAGATCTTATTTGAACATGTGTGGGTACAGTTTAGGATCCCAAATACCATGATCTTAGATCGGGATAGTTGGTTCCTCTACACATTCTAGTTGAGCTTCTAGTCACTGCTTTACACCAAGCTCACCAAGTCCACTTCCTTCCACCCACAAAAGGATGGCCAAACCGAGGTCATCAATTGGATGATCATGCACATATTGTGCATGTATAATTCCAAGCACCCCCACACCTGTGATGAGAGTCTTCCCTATGTTCAACAAAACCACAACATATCCATACATATCTCAACTGGCCACAACCCCTTTCAGGTGGGGTTGGGATTTTAGCCATTGGGACCCATGGATGTTGCACTACCCCTTGCAGCCACCCAAGAAGACTTGTCGCCTGCTCCAACTGGAGCTGACAAAGACACCTAGTTCATTGAGCGGATCCAACACATCCATGAATAGGTTCATGATATTTTACAGAAGTCCAATGCCAAGTACAAGCATCACCATGATCAACACCGGGTGCCACACCAATTTTAGGTGGGAGAGAGTTTGATTGCACTTGCAGAAAGAATTCCTTACAGGGCATCATTGGAAGCTTCGTCCACTCTGTTATGGAACCTACACCATCACCAAGGCTATGGGTGACAATGATTTTGAGCTCAACCTTACTCCATTCCTTGGCTTGCACCCAATATTCAATGTGGACCTCCTTCGGCCTTATTTTCCACCATTATTGGATACCTCGAAGATATAATAACAATTGAAACAAATAGAGCTCAACCATGAATACATGGAAAATGAATCCACTAATCATATCATGGACACACAGGTCAAGGGAACTTGCCAATAGAGGATCCAATTTTATCGGGTTGTCAAAGCAGGGCAACTCCTGCACCAAGGAAAGTGGCTCAGGTGGGAGACTTTTTGTGAGAAAAATGAAATAGAGGGATCCACATTATTTTTAGTTGCACCCACATGGGGTTTCTTCAGGGATGTTATTAAGGAACAATGCTACCCTATTGGAAGTTATGATGACTTGTATACAATATGGACCACACTGTGACAGAAAAGAGACCAAAATGTGCCATATTTCACTAATGTCTTCCATACCTTGAGCACCAAGATGGGTATCAAATATTTTGAGTGACATGTGGTTCTCAAGTACCGCGATGGTATGCATAAATACATACATAAAGAAATGGAGTTTTTGGACATCTCATCCTTGGACATGACCTAACGATATACCATCAAAATTGAGTAGAAGCTGAAACAAAAGACACAACATTTTGGATCTGGGAAACCCTTAGAGAAGAAGTAGGGAAAAAGAAGTCCCAACCCACAGAACAAAGGATAGAGAAAATATGAGAAATCTCAGGACAACCATTCCAAGCTGCAAGAAAATAAGGACAATGGGAAGACAAAGAAATATACCAGGAAGTGGTGTGACTTCCATAAGAGCCCCTAGAATAACACTGTTGATTGTTGCTCAAAGCAGTCATTGGTGGCTGAGGTAGAAGCCTCTAAATAAAATGTGGTTTTCAACTCTAAGTCAAAATTAGAAAAGGGGAGACATATCATTGACACAGAACCCAGTGCCACTATTGCTACCACCAAGAGCCAACCCAGTGAACCTAATGAGCCAGAGGAAGGAAATCACCTCTTTTATTCATATATGTGGGTGAAAGGAGCTCCGTTGCACTTCATTGTTTATAGCGGTAGCTAGAAGAACCTCATATCAACATAGGTCATTAAGAGGCTATCCTTTCCGACAATGCCACACCTGCATCCCTACACCATCAGATGTCTCCGTCAAGGAAGTGATGTTCGTGTCAGCCAACAGTGCCACTTGTCGTATGACATCAAGCCATGAATTTTGTGATGTTATTTTGGGCCAACCTTATTTATGGAAATTTCATATTGTATATGATTCTAGGCCTCACAGTGTTATTATTACTTTAAACATAAAATTGAACACGATACCCGAGGTAGTCCCATCTAGTGTTATTTTCTTGATCTTTGCCAAGCAATGTAGGAATGTCATTTCTCATACTAGGAATTTTGTCTTCTTCATGATTCACTCTCAGAGTGAGTGAAAGTTTGCAACCACACCCATGGTCTATGGGACCGAACTCTCCATGCAGCAGAAGAAAGTGGATAAGGTCGTGGAAGAATACAAAGATATCTTCTCATCACATAATTGGGCACCTTTGCACTGTTAGGTCAAGCATCCCATCTATTTGACCCTTGATGCACTACTACCCAATGGGATAGTCTATCGTCGTTCTCTGCTAAAAAATGAGGAGATCAACCATCAGATCCAAGAACTGATCCACAAGGGGCACATCTAACCTAGATCATCACCTTGTGGAAGCCCAATCATGCTGATGAAAAAGAAAGATGAGACTTGGCGACTCTGCATTGATTACCAGACCCTATATAAAATCACAGTACCGGTACTCGATTCCCTGAATTGATGATCTCATTGATCAACTCAAGGGGGCCAAATAATTCAGTAATATTGACATGAAGTCTGGTTACCATCGGTTCCCAATAAAACAAACATATGTATGGAATACTTCCTTCAAGTCAAAATAAGGTCTTTTTAAATGGTTAGTCATGCCCTTTGGTTTGAAAAATGCCCCAACAAATTTCATGAGGATGATGGATGATATCTTGCGGCCTTTCAATAGTTCTTTTGTGGTAATGTATTTGGATGACATCCTCCTCTACATCAATACTTGGTAGAACACTTGCAACATATTCAACAGGTTCTACACACTTTGCGAAAGAACAAGCTATATGCCAACTTGGAAAGAATCTCCTTTGACATGGACATGGTCCAGTTCTTAGGATACATTTTTTATGTGCATGGTGTGCATGTTGATCCATCCAAGATCCAAGTCATTCGAGACTAGATGAGCCCAACCATGCTCACTGAGCTTCAGAGCTTCTTAGGCCTAGCCAATTTCTATTACAGGTTGATGTTGCGATTCTCCCATATTGCATGGGCCCTTAGCCAAATAACCAGGGGTGGTGGTAAGTAAAAATTTTTGTGGGGCTTGTACCAATAGAAATAAATCCTAGTAATTTAATTACCTTACCTGCAACAACCCTTTGAGATAAAGACATATCCTTGAGACTATGATGTGGGTGTAGTTATCACTCAGCATGGCCACCCCATGGCCTATCATAGTGAGACACTATCAAATGTCTCCCGTAAGTACCCTACTTATGACAAAGAAATGTACTCCATTGTGAAATCCTTCTTTCAGTGGAGGAATTACATTCTTGGGAAGGATATAGTCATCCACACTGATCGTAAGTCATTGCAGTTCATGTAGACACAAGGAAAAATACAGAATCACCACCATCAGAAGTGGTCCACATATTTGCAGCAGTTCCACCTCAACATCAAGTATAAAACAAGAAGTACCAACTAAGTCAATGATTTCCTCAACCGAACTATAGTCCCATCACTCACCACAGTGATCAATTCTTGTGGCCACGAGACCTACATATGGCCCCACCTCTATGAGACAGATCTGAGCTTCTCCAACAACTACCAAATTTTGGGCGGAAACACAACTGTCCCTAATTTCCATCTTTAGGATGGTTTGTTGTGCCATATGGGCCATGTTTGCATTCCATCAAGCGAGTGAATATGATTTGGGAATCCCACTACAGTTGGATGGCAGGACACTTCAGCGTGTAAAATACAATGGCAGTGTTGCAACGACATTACTACTGGTCGAAACTTCGACAGGATGTCAACAAGTATATTTGGTCCTGCACTTCCTGCATTATTGCCAAACCAAACACTAATACACAAGGCCTGTACACTCCTCTTCCTACTCCTGACAGGAACTCGAAATCCATCTCAATGGAATACATGTTCGGCCTTCCATCCACCAAGCGAGGAAACAATTTTTTTTTTGGTGGTTGTTGATCACTTTTCCAAGATGGCGATTATGGATGCTTGGAAGAAGAGAATCACAACAGAGGCCACTACCAAGCTCTTCTTTGAACGAGTGTGGGAACAATTTGGGATCCCACAAACCATTATCTCATATCAGGACAACCAGTTCCTCAACACATTTTGTTTGAGCCTCTTGCCACTGCAGGACACCAAGCTCACCAAGTCTACTACCTTCCACCCCTAGATGGATGGCCAAACCAAGGTCATCAACCAAATGATCATGCACATCCCGTGAATGTACAATTCCAAGCACCCCCACACCTAGGATGAGAGTCTTCTCTATGTTCAACACAAGTACAACAGAGCGATACATAGCCCAAATAGCTACATCCCCTTTAAGGTGGGGTTGGGATTTCAACCATTGGGTCCAATGGATGTTTCCCTACCCTTTGCGGCCACTTAGGAAGACTTGTGGCATGCTCCAATTGGAACTGACAAATCCACCCAGTTCATTGAGTGGATCCAATACATCCACCAACATGTTCAATATATTTTACAGAAGTCCAATGACAAGTACAAGCAATACCATGATCCACATCGGGTGCCACACCAGTTTCAGGTGGGAGACAAATTTTGGTTTCACTTTCAGAAATAATGCCTTACAGGGCCTCATTGGAAGCTTCATCCACTATGTTATGGACCCCACACCATCACCAAGGTTGTGGGTAACAATTATTTTGAGCTCAACCTTCCCCCTTTCCTTGGCTTGCACCCAGTGTTCAATGTGGACCTCCTTCAACCTTATTTTCCACCATTATTGGACACCTTAGAGATAACAAAAGAATTGAAACCAATAGAGATAAACCATAACTACATGGAACACGAATTCACTGGTCATATCATGGACACATGGGTCAAGGTCACTCGCCAACAGAGGATCCATCTTTATCAGGTTGTCAAAGCAGGGCAACTCCTGCACTAAGGCAAGTGGCTCACCCGGGTTTTCCACCATTATTGGACACCTTGAAGATAGCAGAACAATTGACACCAATAGAGATCAACCTTGATTGCATGGAACAACAATCCAATTATCATATCATGTATACACAGTTCAATTTCACTCGTTAGCAGAGGATCCAACTTTATTGGGTTGTCAAAGAAGGGATGCTCCAACACCAAGGCAAGTGGCTCACCTAGGCCAAATTCAACAAAAATTTCCTCATCTGATGGGGGAACTCAATGAAATGAAGGCCATTGAAGGCCATTTATTCCTAGGTGGGGGGGATTTATCCACAAGGATATTGGTGGCCACCCACCTTTTCCAAATGACTTAAAACATTTTTTTCGAAACTTACTATTTTTAATAGTTTTTCAGTTCCTAAACTTCCATGTCCATTTTGAGGGTGTAAACTATGATTTTTCATTATTGGTAACCTCAATGATATCCATAGTATATAATTTATCCCCCTAAATGAATCTCCTCGTCAATACCTTTACAATGATCTATCATTCACCCTAAATATAGATCGTATGTAAAAGTTACGACCCTCAGAAGTTGATGTATAAAATTACCCCAACATGGCCCACATGACTTTTGGTTCTTCATCTCCTATGTTTAGGTTTTTGGGATTTCTAGGGATTTGGAATTCATGTTTATTGTAAAAATTCCTTTAGAGCCTCATTGTACTCATATTATTTCGAATGAGCATAGCTGCCACATCTCTTCTTAGAGATAAGCTACCACCATTCTAGCAAGCTTGTTTGCAGTCTGCATTTTACAGTTTTCAACATATTTCTTATTTAATAGAGGTCAAGTTTTACTATATCTCTATTAGTTTTCACTATGTTTCTATTTTAATATTATAAATATGTGGTTTCATTTTGTTCTGCTCATAAATCCATATCAATACCCCTAAACCTTAAACCCCTTAACTAATACTCAACTACACCATGGTTTTTCATTCCATAGAAATAACATGGATAATAATATCAATGTTGGAATGACTTATGGCCTCTCTTCTTGCAATAAAAATAAATGACAAAAGACTTCTTCCTTGCATACATTTTCTTGTTTCCCTTGTACATTTTGGCTCTCTTTTTTGGTCTTCCAATCACTGGAACATGATAATATTCTTGAGACACCTTCATGTTTTCCTACTTAGATCCTACACAACGGTTTTAAGGATGGCAGACTAACACATTCTCCTTCCTCATCTTTTTTGGTCTGCTCCTTCTCCAAAAATAGCCTACTTTATTCTTCGGCCTTCACAAAGATGATATTATTATTGGTCTTGGCACCTCTTTGAGACAATATTTGTTGTACAGGTGGCTTGCATGCTTTCACTTTGGTATACATATTTCCTTGGGTTGTGTTAGAGTATTCACCCTCTTCCACTACTCCACCAATATACCCAATACCAACATGAAATGCTATGGTATCTATCTCTATGGTATTATTCATGCCTTGGCCATTCTTGTAAAGACCTTGGCCATCATAACCCATTTTTCCAATATCATGGATCATATGGCTCTACTTTAATAAGTGATCATATGTATGCCAAATAACCTCAACAACAACTAAAGTGACATATAATATACCTTGTATATGGAAAAGTTTGGCTCACCAAAACATATCTACAAAGTATAATGGCCACAAAACAATGATCAATTGTGAAATTATATTTTTGTATATTTTAATCGTTTAAGCATGAAAATAAAAAACATCAATTAGATTCTTTAACTACAATGATACTAAATAGAAATACAAATATAGAAAATACACACACAATGGACATAATTTTTTACCCTATAAAATCAATATGGGAAAACCAATAATCAATTAAGGATCATACTTTTTGTCTTCTTATATTATGGATATTACAATATAGGTTACACAGTTGTGCAAGATTACAACAATGTTGTGAGACTCTTTGGTATTATATAGTCCTATACAATATGAACATCGATATTTGATTTATATTTCATTTAACTTATGGAATTCAACATTTATATTTCATTAATGGGTTCATCTACTATTCACCTCATCACAAAAAAATATTGCAAGCTAGGATATTGGAATCCTTGACTAAGAGACATAGCCATTGGTTCAACATTGTACTTGGAGGAAACAATAGTGGGTGTGAATGTGGAAGGTATAGTGGCAGGTGAAGGTGAAACAACAACACCATGTGCAAGTGTGTTAGATAGGTTAGGTACTCTACTGAATGGCTACAATCACCAAGAGTTGAAATAGTTTAAAGATACATGATTTAATGATCCAATATGAATAACATACACCTGTTCATATTTTAAATTTTAGCAACAACTATGGATGTGACCAAAGTAGATTCATTGTTGGATGTGTCTACCATAGGGTGAGTAGCCCATAGTAGGAGGGGAATTCAGAACATCCACACACACACACACCATAAGGGGAAAAAATGTGAAATAAATTATTTAATTAATTTAAAATTCAATAAAATTAAAACATATCATTATACATACCTCTCTAAAAAATCGACCATGGGAAATATCTCCTAAAATACCATGGAAATTATAGCGACAAAACAATCATGGATGTGAATAAAAACTGCAAACACTTGTATATGATAGTAGGCCCTCACTACTAGATGGTGTTATGCCCAACTAAGAGTTGATGGTCCTACCCCACTGGTATATGATGACACCATACAGTCAATACCTTGAAAATTGTGTCATGGCATACCATCATTTGTGTCAACTCAAGAAATTCTTCTTGTGTTTGTGGAAGCAACTCCTCTGGAAGTGGGAATCCCAACAAGGTCAAGGGATTAGGTATTTTTCATCTTGGTGCATCGCACTGGGTCAGTTGTGTGGAATATCCAAATAAGCATCATGGAATTATAAGTGATGAAAATAGTGAACCAGTTTCCCCAAAACACATTATGCATACATTTTCCTCAAGAAACATAGTGGGATTTCCCTATTGTTATGAGGTTGCACAATAAAAACCATGTATTACATGTCCATCAAATTATAAATAAATGGTTTATAATTGCACCATTTGATAGATATATGAGGTCTGATAGTGTTTGAAATTTAACCATATGAGGGCCTATGAAAATAGAAAATATGCCCTCTAGTTTTCTACTCTTTAGTTCTTTTCTTGCAATATTATCCAAACCATCTATATATTTAGGATAAATATTCTCTCTATAAGAGGTAATATTGATAATTCCTCATTTTCTTAAGTACTTATATCAATGATTTCATATAAAATTTGGGCAAGTAAGCATCCAAGTGGGTATATATATATCAACATTCTTAGGTTGGCTATCACTCTATTAGGATTTTTGCAATATATTCCATTGATGGTGGGGCATTGCCTTAGGGTTTTACATTATGAATTTATAGGTTTGGGATTTTAGCAACCATTTCTAACAATTGCAATGAGATATTTTCAAAACAAATGTAAATGAATATAAACCAAAATTCGGCAATAAACATTGATTTCAAAGAATAATAAATGGAATTTATACCACCTATCTCACAGAGCTTACTACCCACAAATAATTTCATAGCTCGATGTCAATTTATTTAGATAATTTGAAATCCATGAGATTGTATAAGTGTAATATCCAAAATAGTGGTTTCATTTTGGGCTTAGCGATGAGGGAAAAAACATGCAGGATATGAAGAATGAAGTACACTAGTGGAAAAATAAATTAGTTTATAGAAAAGGAATTCTTGTTCATTACTTTTGCATACAACTTTTTAATGAAATAAAAAATGCACACACATTTTAGTGAAGAAAAATATTAGGTCTCCTTGTTTGTCTGAGGTTCTCATAATTTTTTATTATTGTGAGTAGTTTGTAAAGTTGAAACATTGTTGTTCTCATTAATCTCCATGTGGCCAATGCATTTCACACTTCACACCTGAAACATTGTTGTTCTCATTAATTTTGTCATTTGATTTTAAAATTCTTTGTGTGAGACATATTTTAGTCTTGAAACCCTCCCATACCATCAATGCATGCTTCTACTATAACCATGTCAAATTTCAATGCATACAAGCACAAACTGAAAAAATTTCAACGTTGGCCCCATTCATAAGTCACTCTGCTCAGGGTCATATTAAATAATAATTTCCACTAATTACAACCTTGTAATGGTGTCATTATCATGAGTACACATAGGAAAAATATTTCATTTATAGGGTCAATGTGGTGATTTTAGACACCGTGCGTGGTTTGGGAGTCCTAAAAGTGTATTTTATGACTTAAGACATTTATAGTTCCTCCCCATACCATGTCCATGACTTGGAGAAGCATACCCCTTACACCCTGTATCCCTAAACCTTAAACCCCTTAAAAACTAAACCATACCCTAAACCCTAATTAACATCTACATTTTATGTATACTTCTTCTCTTCTTAACTTACTCTTTATTTTTTCATGTTTACGTAGAATATTTCCATAAAGAAAAAATAATACATTAATTTTCCTCTACATTTAACATATAAACGTTTACAAAAAAATATGCAATATAAAGACATATAATGAATAACATACCAAGGGACAATATCCATGCCCTCCTTCAAGGTGTCCATACTAACTACAATGTTTTTTAGTTGTTTTTATTAAAAAACTCCTTTTATTATAGCCCCTGCATTTTTTACAAGGGAAATAACATTTTTGATCACCCAAAGCCTCGACCAATGTAGATCTCAAGTCTCGGTATTGTCCTCTTGGAGGAATGTTATGTGACATTTTTACTTACCAAACTTTCAATCATTATCATTATCTTAAAAAATCAACCTCTGTAGTTTAACTATTTCTAATGTAATTAACAAAATAAAAAATATATATATTTCTACCTAAAAATACCTCTTATAACCTCTGCAAATTGTCGCTAGTATAGGAACAACGTCGAACGTCTTTAATATTTTAAACTTTTTAAATTATATATCTCTTTTTCATCCGAATTTCGATGGTTTTTGACCAGAGAGACGCTTCTTAACAAACAAAAATATTGACTTTGTCAATAGTTGGTAAGCAGACCATTGACCCTTTACACTGTTAGATATCTGATAATTAGTAACCTATAACCATCGGATATCCGATGCTAAAGACCGTGTCGTCAAATAGTCAACGAACGTCGGGATTGTTTGAAAAAAGTATAAAAAAAGAAAGTGAAATCTGACAGTACGACCATTTTTATCCGTATTGTTGGAGTACAACGTTTGTTTTTATGTACATATGTAGTAGTTCCTGCTCAAAACTCCCACTACATGTGCAATTTTCGATCTAGTACAAACCATTTCATACATCAAACAGACAACCACACTCATATATGGAACATGGGACATGTTCTCTTCCTCTTTTTGTGTCTTGGGACACTAATTTGCAGATAAATTTACACCCACAGGAATGGGAACCCTGGCCAGTTTACATTCTTGCATATTAAACCGCTGCAAAATTGTCTTGACATTTTTTCCTCTAATTTAACCAAAGTTTCATGTTTTCCCAATCTCTTTTAATTTCAATGCCCAAAATGAAATTCGCAGCACCAATATCCTTCATTTCCAATTTGGAGGACAACTGAGTTTTCACATCTTTGATAATCTCCTTGTCATTTCCTATCAACAACATATCATCCACATAGAAGACCAAATAAATAATATGATCACCGATTAATTTTAAATACATGCAATGATTAGATTTTCTCTTTATGAATCCAAGTCCCAACATATAATTATCAAATTTTTGATACCACATCCTTGGTGATTTCTTTAACTCATACATGGACGTTTTTAGCCTACATACCAGCTCCTTCTTTCCCTTCACTGCAAAGACTTATGGTTGCTTCATGTATATTTCTTCTTGCATATCTCCATGTAGGAATGTTGTCTTCACATCCATATGTTCTACTTCATAATCAAAAGAAACAACAACACATAAAAGAAATGTAATTGAATTTAACTTGGCAACATGAGAAAAAATTTCACCAAAGTCAATTCCCTCTACTTGGGAATAACCTTTTGCTACTAGCTGAGCTTTTTGTTTCTCCAGTTTTCCTTCTACATTCAACTTCTTCTTAAACACCCATTTGCTACCAATAGGATTTCTTCCAATTAAAAACTCCATTAGATCCCAAGCCTAATTCTTGTCCAACGCTACCATTTCTTCCACCATGGCCCTTTTCCAAAGTTTTCAATCCTCTGAATCCACTTCCTAACTAATAATTCTAGTATCATCATCAATAATAAATAAAGAAAAAATTGAACAAAAATATGGTGGAGTATACCTTTCCGGTTTCCTTCTTTCCCAAACCAATCTCCTCAATACTGGAGTATGAGGCTCTTATTCTTCTTATTCTTATTCTTTTGTAGACTCTAGTTCATTATCCTTCATTTCATACTCTATTTTCTCTAGTTCTTCCTCCCTTGGTAGGACTTCATGTTTGAAAACATATTTTATTTCTCTAAATACCACATCTCGGCTATACACTACCTTCTTGATTTCTAGGTTTCAAAGCTTATAATCTTTCAGACCATCTTTATACACAATAAAGATACGCTTTTCATCATTTTTATCTATATTACTCTTGTTTCTCTTCGGAATGTGAACATATTCATCATAGCCAAATACCCTGAGATGTGTAAGAGATTTTTTCTTACCATTCCATATCTCATTTGGAGTATTTTCATCCATTATTGATGAGGGTGATTGATTGACCAAGTAACATGAAATACCTATACCTATGCCCAGAATTCTTGTCCTAACCCGACACCACTGAGCATACTCCTTGATTTTCTCATCAATGGCATGTTCATCCTTTTTGAAACTCCATTCTACTAAAGTGTGTCAGATTAGACTTCTTCCTTTCTATACTGCACTTCTTACAGAATTATTTGAATTCATTTCCACATAATTCTCCACCATTATTCGTCCTCAACACCTTAATTCTCTTCTCTGTCTGATTCTCCACATGAGCCTTAAAATATTTTAATTTGTCAAAGACTTTAGATTTCTTCTTAAGGAAATAAATCTTTGTATTCCTTGAGAATTCATCTATAGATGAGACATAGTACACTGATTTTTCTAGTGATGGAACCGACATAGGTCCCAACACTTCACTATGAACCAACTGTAAAATTCCCTCGTCCCTCATAGCACGAGAGGATAATCTTACACAATTATTCTTCCCATATAAGAAATGTTCAGAAAACTCAAAATCTAGAAGTAAATTGACCATACCTTCAATCATACCTTTACCGTGTACTACTCGAATGCCCTTCTCTCCAATATGCCTGAGTCTTTGATGCCATGTCATAGTCTTTTCTCGAGACACTGTAGGATTTTTTCCTTCCTCAGCTCCAATATTAGGAACAATGGAACTATTTCACCTGTCACTAATAGTTATTCTCAACATCTTGTACTTAGTTCTAAACTAAACTACCTCAAACAACACCATTTCTCCTAGAACCATCCTCTAGGTTTCTTTCTCAAACATTGTTTTTACCCTTGCATCATCCATTTTTCTTTCAAAAATCAAATTTATGGATAATCTTGGGATGTGCAAAACACTAGGGAGTGTTCTAATCCTTCCATCCATGAGATTAAACTTGACTTTTCTTTGTCCTATGAATTTGGTTATTGAGTCATCACCTAGGAAAACCTCACCTCCATCATGGCTTTCATATTCGCAAAACCACTCCATGTGAGAATTCATATGAAAGGATGCACATGAGTCAATCATCCATTCCTCATGATCTGCACGTGTGATTGAATAAACCAAGTACACATCCCCTCCTTCATCCATGGAGGTTTTTGCTTCTATAGAAGGAGCATCATCAAATCCTTTCCCTCTCTCAAAAATTTTGGATCTACATTGTTTCTTGTAGTGCTATTATTTTCCACATCTCCAACATACCTTTACAAATTTTCTAGGAGATTTAGACCTACCCCTAGATTTATATCTCCCACTTGAGGACTTAGATCTATTTCTGTCCTAGGAGTGTCCTCTTGCAAATAAGGCATTTGTGCTCTGTCCTTCCATGTTTTTCCACCTCATCTCCTTCGACAACAAGAATGAGACCACATCATTGAAGCTTGAAGTAGTTGCATTACTACCTATGGATACAACCATATTATCCCATGAGTCTCGTAAAGAGAAGAATAATTTGATACATGTATCTTCATCAGAAATATTAATATCAATAGTTAATAATCTACTTACTATAGTATTGAAGGAATTCAAATGTTTTGTCACCGAGTCTCCATATTTCATCCTTAGGTTGTACAACTTCATCTATAGAAACAAATTGTTTACCAAGGACTTAGACTGATACAAAGCCCCTAACTTATCCCATAATGCCTTGGTTGTAACTTCCCCTGACACATTTAGTGATACCAACTTCCTGTTAGGAACCAAACAACAATATAGCATAGAAAAACCTCAGGAAAA
>CBVK0103239185.1:0-12865 GCA_900067695.1 Picea abies
GGTGAACTATTCTATATTTCCTTTATATTAGTTTGGACACCTTGGGTGCATGAGATACATGCACTTGGGCATGCTAGGGTGGATGGAGCAAGCATACTTGTATAGGTTGGGAAAACTTGGAACAACCTAGGAAGACTTGGAATAACCTGGTATGACTTGAGATAAGTTGAGACAAATTGGGATGACTTGGTTGGACAATCAACGGAAAAATCACCAAAACGAAGCAAGTTAGGGGATGACACTTGGGTCCACCTTAGAGTGAATAGGCTTACAAGTGCATGGAAAGTCTCATATAAAAGGAGGACACCTCAAGAGCACTAAGGAATATGTGATTAGTCATCCACAATCATTGCAACGAAGCTCTGTAATTATGCTAAGTTTAGGGTTAGACATAATATCACAAATCACACATTGTGAGTGAAAAGAAAAAGAAGACATAACCTATAGGAAGTAAGCCTGTGGTTGCTTCAAGGGTTGAATTGAATATTCTTGTAGGCAGTTGTGTGTTGTGTAATTGTAGTGTGTAATGAGTGGTAGGAAGTTGGTTGCACTCCTCTGTTGTTCATTGTAACATTCTTCCTATAATCAAAGTTAAGGAATATTTCTTGGGTGCCACCTATACTTGTGTATTATGGTTGCTTTACTTGGATGAATGTTATATTCCTTTCTTTGCATTGTGTTGACTAATTTATGAAATATTAGCGAAGTATAAGTATTATTGGGATTTTTTAAGGATGCAATTGAACATGTGTCTATTGTTGATTGAATTTGATTGTTTTGGAATAAGTTGTAGATTCAATGTACTATAGATTAAAGTTAATTTATGTGTAAACTTTAAGTGAGGAGGTGTAGTCTGGTTGGAATAAGCACATGTTTCTCAAGCCATTTTGGGTGAAACAATGTAGTTTCGCAAAATTGGAGATGATGAAAATGAAAATTTTTGGGCAAGACTCTTAGCTTTGTGACAATTGGTATTAGATCTCATCTTCTTTAAGAAGATGAATTCAAAACCTTGTTCAGTGCTCTTCACCATGTTTCAAAAGGAAGCAATAGGTTGGGAGAGTGGTTTTACTAGTTCAAAATATATTTGTGATCATCTTTCGTCAAGGAAGTTTTCTAGGAGTCTTGGGTGATCATTAAGGAAACAACTAGCAACATAGGTGTTGGAGCGACCTCTCTTTCAATAGTTGTATGAAATAGTGCCAGTAGGTGTTGGAGGCTGGATGAAGGTGGATAATGACCCTTAGCTATCTTTATTGGTTGGTATCAATCCAAGATTTGTCTGACTAGGTGTCCTACCACACCTTAGAGTGCATTTCAGCTAAATAAAGATGTACACAATAGTGATAAAGGACACACTTCATAGTGTCTTGGATTCAAGTGTAGTAGGGCCTAGGAGTTCCTCCACAAAACTTTTGAATATGGCAGTGCATGGTACCCATTGGAATTCCACTTCAAGTAGAGTTAAAAATCTTGTTTATTCTTATTGTAGTTCATTTACTTTAACAAGTTGTTTACAATGGAATTTTACAAAACATGGAAGGGAACAACCCTACTTGGAGAAGTCTTTGTGGAAAATAGTTGTATTTCCTGACAACCAAGGGAAAAATACCAATAATTTTTTTTATGTGGATCTGATTATCAATGGAAGGACAATAAAGGCATTCGTGGATTCCAATTCCTTGCACAACTTATTAAAGAAGGAGCCCGGAAGTGAACTTGGGCTTAGATTTGTATCAAGCAATGCTTCAATCAAGGAAGTCAATTATAAGGATAAAGTAGCAACTAGGGTTGCATATATAGTTCACATATAGTTGGACAAATGGAAGGGCCATATAAAATTCATAGTGTTGTAGATAGATGTTTTTTAAGTCATTCTTGGGTAGGAATTCCCAAGGAGAATGCAGTCAGTTCCCATGCCATTTACAGACAAGTTGGTGATACTTGGTGGATGGAATACTTGTGTATTCTCATGTAATTTGTGGACAAGTTGATGATACATGGTTTATGGAAGACTTGTGTTGTGCACACAACAAAAAGGAAGTAGGATGGAAAGGTGCAGATCGTATTTTCATTGAACATGAAGAGGAAAGCTAGATGCCCATAGTATCAACTTTTTAGAGAATTTATTGGAGAAGTGGATGAAGGTGGAGTTAGGACATGTTTTCTTCCAACACTTTCCAATGTGTTGGATGAGTTTGTAGAAAAAATTTATGATTCGTTGTCTAAATTCCTCCAACTTAGGAGCATCGTTAACCATCGTATTGGGATTGAACAAGGATTGCAACCTACAACTAGAGATCCCTATCACCTTTCTATAATTGATTTGGAAGATTTGAGGTGGTAGTTGATTGAACTCATTTACATTAGCTCCATCAACCCTTCTAGATCATTCTATGGTCCACTATTTTTCTTCCAAAAGAAGGACACCCCATAATTGATTATGTGCTTGGAATATCATGCATTGATTGCTTTGGAAGACATAAAAAACCAATATCCATTACCTTTGGAAGTGGATTTCTTTTACAATTTGACTAAGGACATGGTTTTCTCAAATTTGGACTTGAGGCAGGGATACCACCAAGTAATGATTGTAAAAGGAGATGAAGAAAAGGAAACATTGGTAACAAAGTATCACAATTTTGAATTTATTGTTATGGATTTTAGGTTGTGAAATGCTCCAACTATATTTTTCATCTTGATGAATGATGTGTTCAAACCATTCTTGGAAAATTAAATAGTTGTCTACCTAGTTGACATTTTGGTGTTTAGTGAGAAAATGGAAGACCACATGAAGAATTTGGTAAAAATATTTGTGGAACTAAAGGAAAACTAGTGGTACTTGAAGAAGTCCAAGTGTGTCTTTCGGAAGGCCAAAATTCCATTCTTGGGTCATCAGATTGGATAATGATGTCTTTTCATGGATCCTGCAAAGATAAGGGAAATTGAGGATTGGGAGGAACCAAGAACAATTGATAAGGTAAGGAGTTTCCTTGGTTTGGATAACTACTACTGTAGAGTTGTTGAAGGTTATTATAAGATTTTGGAAGCACCTAGTGACTTGTTGAAGAAGAAAAAACCATGGAATTAGATGGAGAAGTGCTAGAAAACATTATATTCATTGAATTGAAGACTCGTGTCAACACTTATGCTGAAATTGTCGTACTTTGAGAAGTCATTTAAAGTGTAAATAAATGCTTCATATTTTTCCATTGGAGGACTTTTGTTATAGAAAGGTCATCCAATGACTTATGAGAGAATACATTTACAAGATCATGAATGGAGGCACCCTGCTAATGAGAAAGAGATGACCTTAGTTGTACATTTCCTACAAGTATGGAGACACTGATTGCTAGGAAAATCATTCGTTTCCAATATGACAATGTGGAAACAAGTTACTTTTCCAACCAACTGAAGTTGCCACCTAAGTAGGCATGATGGAAATAATTATTTCCAACGATTGACATGATCATTGAATATTGACCAGGAAAGTTAAATGTGGCAATGCATTCCTTGAGTAGGAAGGAAAAACTTGCAACGTTAGAGTAGGATGAGCTACTAATGCCCATGGGAAGTTAGGCACAATATTTCACAAACTTGCAAGAGAATATCAAAGAGGGATTGCACAAGATAGGATCCCACAGTGTTGAATATATTGAAACAAGTTAAGGAAGGATAAAAACAAGTTTTGTATGGAAAGTGGGATTTTGTACTTTGGTGATCACAACTATGTGCCCAAGTCATCTAACCTTCAGAATTAACTCTTGAGGGAGTGTCATGGTTTAGCTTGGGTAGGCCACCCAAGACAATAAAGAACAATGGTGTCTTGCTGGAATGAGATTACTATTGGGAACTTATGAGCCAAGACATGGAAGTATACCTTCAAACTTGTCTTGTGTTCCAACAAGATAAGGAAAATGCCAGAATGCAGGATAGTCCACTACAACATTTTACAATGGCAAAGAGACCTTGGGAAAGTGTCTCCATTGACTTCATCTCACAGTGTCCAGTTACACAAGGGTATAATGGGATTATGATGGTTATTGACTGATATTCCAAGTGTAATATTTGTCCCTAAGAAGGTTCCTTGTGCAACAAAAGAAGTGAAAAAGGAATTCTTTAATAAATTTGTGAAGTATTAGGGTATCCAATTGAACATTGTGTTAGATAGAAACACAAGGTTCACTGGGCGATTTTGGATAGAGTTGGTCAGGTTTTTTGAAACCAAGCTATTGATTATCTCAAGTTATCATCTGCAAATCGATGAACACAAAATTTGTATCAATAGACATTAGGAGGATTAAATAATTTATTTTATTCATGCAAATCAATTTAATTGGATAGAGTCATTGGATTCAACCTAGTTTATTTAAAACATGCAAAAGAGTTCCGCAACAGGCTACAATCCATTTGAGTTGGAAAATGGACGACAACTATTGACACCACACATAGTTTTGCAAAGCTACTATGGGGGAAACCCATTAGCCTTGGGGTTCATGAAAGGATGGCATGACAAATTGGAGATATCTTGCATTTGGTTCACAAATGTAGTACAAAGGGTGAAGTGTTAGGAAGATCATTATAGGAAGGAGGTAGAGTTTCAACTTGGTGACTTGGTCATACTTAAGTTGGGTAGAGAGAAATTCAATCCACCAAGTGGCATATCTGGTGCTTTGTTGTGACAGTTTGAAGGACCATTTTGTATGTTTTAAACCTTCGAAATGCATAAATGCATATATATTCTTAAGAAAAATAGAAATAAAAACAATGATATACACACAATGCACAAAGATTTACCCTAGAAACCCTTAACCTAGAAAACCAACAAAACTTAGAGCCACACCTCTATCTTCTTCACTATATTAAATTAACTATACATAAAATGGTATTTAGGTATTCCAAAACATCCAAAAACCTAATTAGTTAACCTAAATTAGATTACAATCCTAATCCCTTAACCAAGATTATATAACAATGGGATGAAAAACATAGAACATGCCAAAAATGTACCAAAAAAACCCCCCAAAAAATATCAGGAGCGTAGCCCATGAATCCTCAAGCAAGGGGGGCCTATCTGACCCCCCTTGCGACATGTTGAGTGCAACTAGTGAATATACAAACAACCCATAGAGATAATTATACAAATATTATAACACATTACCAACACTTTCAAGGTACTTGAGAAGATTGGAAATGTGAATTGCATAATGAAGCTACCATACCACATGAGATCTCACCATCAGTGTTTTTCACATCAATTAATTGAAGCCTCGTAGGATTGATGAAGGGGATTTTGGTATATTTTCACCATTCAAAACCCCCATATTGATCACGTACATGACAAATCTAGAAGTGAAGGAGATACTTGTACAAAGGACCTCCTACTTGTTGGGTTGTTATATTCTTTGCAGTGAAAGTCTAGTCGAGGTGGATCAACTAGAAGTGAAATTCGGAGGTCTAAGTGATTGACTAGTAAAGTCGAAGTAAAAAGTGATCAAAAACATGTAGAGAGGTCAACCAACAATAGTTTTATATGAGGTATTGTGACAAATGACCGAAGACCGAATGGAGGTCAACTAGTAGTCGACTGGTAGTCTACTATAACAAAAGCCTAAGATTCATGGAATTTGTATCCAATGATCTGCATAAATATGTAATCGTTTTTGGGAACCTTTCTTTAGGGTTGCCTACTATAAATACTATAAATAAGGCACAATGTAATTGTATTAAATGATGTTGTAATCAATAATCACAAGATCAATCTCTTAGTGGGGGTTGTTGGTAATGTAGATGTAAGTCGAATTGGATGCATGGTTGTTCTTGTATAAGAAAGAGGGTATGATGGTGATTGTGTCGTAGGTGTAGAACAAGGTTAGTCATGTAACCCTTTATTCTAAATTAATAAGACAAAAAGAGAGCAATACTCTCAAGGAATGTTGGTTTTCTCATTTGGGTTTCCAGGGTAAAATATTTGTGTATTGTGTGATTGCTTTGTCATTTACTTTTCTAGCTTAAATATATCTTCCTCTCTTCTATTAATCTTAGAATGCAAGCATATATTTCCTAAAATGTGGTATTAGATTTTGGTTTGACAATATTGGATTTGAACTAAACCCTAGGTCTAGTAAGAGTCATAAAGTCATAGATATTTAAAGTTGTGTCTGAAAGAATGAGAAGTAGTTCGAGGATAGAGATCGAAAAAATTAATAGCTATAATTTTGAGATTTGAAAGTTTAAAAATAAATATATCCCTGTAGATCGAGAAAAATGGGCATCAATCTGTCTAGGTCTCATTCTGATAGGTATGTCAAATGAATACTGGGAGAAACTCAAAAGAAGAGCAAGGAGTAAAATTCGACTGTGACTTGCAGATTCAATGTTGTTGAATATCTCAAGTGAAGAATCAGTGAATAAATTATGGGACAATTTGGGGAGCTTGTACCAATCAAAATCCATGGTAAATAAGTTTTTCCTTATAAATAAATTGTATATTATGAGCATGAGTGATGCTAGTTCAATAACTTAGCATTTGAATGCATTCGGTACTATAATAAGTCAATTATCGTCTATAGATATCAAAATCACTAAGGAGGAGAAATTCATTATCCTATTATGTTATTTTCCATACTCCTGGGATAACCTAATCGTGGCTATAGGGAGTAATTCGACCACATTAGTGCTACAAGACGTAGTTCCATCTCTACTTTCAAAAGAAATGAGAAGGAAGAACATGGAAGGTTCGACCAAAGATTCTTTAATGGTAAGATGTTGACCAATTGACAGAGATAAAGGAAAATTCTCTGGTATAAAGTCTAAGTCGAACCAATTGACAGAGATAAAGGAAAATTCTCTGGTATAAAGTCTAAGTCGAATGGTATATCTAAATCCCTGTTTCATTCAGAAAGAATATGTTGGAAATGTGGTAAAGTTGGGTATTACAAAATGGACTGTAATTCAAAGGCAATGGAAGTCAATATAGGATTCAACAAGAAGTAGTCAATTGAGAGAAAGACTACTGCAGATACAGTCAAATAAAAAAGTTTGGTTGATCAAGTTTGGAGCATCCTTTCATATGAAACCTCACAAATAATGGTTCTACAAATATGAGAGATATGAAGGGGGGATGTGTTCTTGGGGGATGAATCGACAACCAAAATTGTTGTATGGGGGAGAGTTTGGTTGATACTATAGGATGGGAGGAGTAGAAATATTCCAAGTGTGCTACATATCTCATGTTTGGAAATAACCCTAATATCTGTCAACAAGATGAGTGATTTAGGAGTGCACACTCTATTTCAGAAGGATACAAGCGAAATGGAAAGGGGTGCGATGGTATTAATGAAAGGAGTTCATATTGGAAACCTATACAATTTGTTAGGGAATGCTGACTCTACTTGATGCAATAACATCGTTGTTCCTGAATTTGAATCGATTTCAACTCAACTCGACTTATCTCAGGCTGATTCGATTGAAAATGAATCGACAATTATTCATCAAGTAGACTCAACCATGCTATGGACAAAAGGATGGGACACATTGGAGAAAAAAGACTTTGATCTATGCATAACAAATGTATGGTTGAAGTTCTTTCTGAATTTAATTTAGAAGTCAATTTTTGTGAACATTGAATATATGGAAAACAAAATCGCTTTAGGTTCCCATCTAGAGCGATAAGGGAAAAGGGGATTCTAGAATTGGTTCATAGTGATGTGTTTGGGCATGTAACAATCCCTTCACTTAGTGGATCCATGTATTATGTCTCCTTCATAGATAATGTTTCTAGGAAGACATGGATATATTTCCCAAGGAAGAAATCATAGGTTTTCTAGAAATTCAAAGAGTTTAAATATCTTGTGGAAAACAAAACATATAAGAAGATCAAGGTGCTGAGAAATGACAATGGTGGTGAATTTTGTGGAAACGATTTTGAGTAGTTCTACAAGCAGTATGACATAGCACGCCAAAATACTACACCATATACCCCACAAAAAAATGGAGTTAATGAAAGGATTAACATAACATTGATGGAAAAGGAAAGGAACATGCTCAATGGTGTTGGGATTGCACAAGAATTTTGGGAAGAAGTAGTTGACACTGCAAAATATCTAGTGAATATGTCTCCTTCATCGGTACTAGTCAACACGACTCCACATGAGGTATAGTTTGGTAAGAAGTCTTCTCTTTCAAATCTAAAAGTTTTTGGATGTAATGCATTTGTGCATGTTCCCAAGGAAAAGAGGAGCAAGCTATACAAGAAGGAAATCAAGTGTATTTTCATTGGATACAAAGAAGGAATGAAAGGATATAAACTATGGGATCATGCATCAAGGATAACAATGTACATTCAATATTTGGTCTTCATAGAAGTCAGAGATAAGTGAAAAAATCCAAAGAAGGTGAAGTTTGAACTAAGGAACATAGAAGATGATTCAAATGAGTCGACTAAATTAAATGAAGAGGTGGAACATTCGACCCTGGGAGTAAGAAGCTCTAAACGAGTAAGAAAACATGTTGAAAGGTATATTCTGCCTAAATTATGTTTTTTATTTGTGTTAGTTGTCACTGATGAGGAACACAATTCATTCAAGGAGGCAATCGACTCGAAAAAGGGTAGAATCTAGAAGGATGTCACGGTCGAAGAGATGGGATCCTTGCATAAGAATGAGATTTGGGATTTGGTCGAATTACCTAGTGGAAGAAAGATTGTTAGTAGCAAGTGGGTGTTCAAGAAAAATATGAACGCAACAGGTCCAGTCGATAAATTCAAAGCTCGACTGATAGAAAAATGATATTCCCAAGTCGAAGGAGTCAACTTCAGTGAGATTTTTTACCCTATTGCAAAATTAACTTCCATTAGAGTACTAATGTCTCTAGCTGCAACATTTGATCTTGAAATAGAGAAAATGGATGTGAAGACAACATTCCTACATGAGGACTTGGAAGAACAAATATACATGAAACAACCTGAAGGATTTGTAGTAAAGGGAAAGAAAGATCCAGTGTGCAAGTTGAAAACATCCATTTATGGTGTAAAGGAATCTCCAAGGATGTGGTATCAAATGTTTGACATGTACATCCTTAGTTTAGGATTTATGAGAAGCAAAGTTGGTCACTGCATATATTCCAAGGAAGAAGGTGGGTGTTTCATATATGTAGCATTGTATGTCAATGACATGTTGATAATCATAAACAACATGGACACAACAAAGAAGGTGACAAAGAAGTTATCCTCCAAGTTTGACATGAAAGATTTCGATCCAATGAACTTCATTTTGGGAATGGAGATAAATAGAGATCAGACAGTTAGAAATAGTTGGTCGAACCATAGGAAATACATTGAAACAATCTTGAAGCATTTCAACATGCGGGATTGCAAACCTGTAAAGGTGCCAATTCTCATGGGAGAAAAGTTAATTGTTGAACAATGTCCAAAGACAAAAGAAGAAATAGAGGAAATGTCATGTGTTCCGTATGCAAGTGTTGTTTGTAGTATGATGTATGTGATGGTATACACTTGACCAGACATTTCCCATGCAGTGGGAGTGTTGAGAAAACACATGTTGACACCTGGAAAAGAGCATTAGACAATTGTCAAGAGAGTGTCTAGGTATTTGCGTGGTACAAAAGATTATTATATATGATACCGAAGGAAACCTAGAGTTGAAAGTGAATTATATGTACATGGCCTTGTCGATGTCGACTGGGATGGAGATCTAGATCAAGGAATGTCGATCAATGGATATGTGTTCAAGATGTTCAGTGGAGTAATCAACTATGAGTAAGTGATAGGTCTTTGTATCCTTGTCAACAAAATAAGTTGAATACATGGAAACCACTCATGGAATATAGTTGCAACGAATGTGTTCAGGGATCAAGTTTGAGCAGAGCATTGTGAAGATAAATTGCAATAGTCGAAGCGTGATATTTCTGGCAAAGAACCTAGCTTATCATTCCAAGATGAAGCATATTGATGTGCAATACCAATTCGTAAGAGATGTGGCGGAAAGAAATAATGTGTTGTTGTAGAAAGTAGACACTTTGGAAAACATAATAGACTCTTTGACCAAGTCTGTGAGTGTTGTGAACTTCTCTTAGTGTAGAGAGAAAATGGGCATTGTTTCCCTAGGTCTATGAACATAGATCCACGTGCTCCCGTGTTCAACAAAGAAGAAAACAAGTGGGAGAATGTTGGGTTGTTATATTCTTTGCAGTGAAATTTGAAGGTCGAAGTGATTGACCAGGAAAATTTGAAGTTGAAGAGATCGATGGCGAGTCAAGAGGTCATCCGAGAAGAGGTTGTGTGGAAACCAACTAAATACTGAATGGAGTTTGATTGATAGTCGACTAGTAATCCGACTAGTAGTCGAATGTAACATAATCCTGATATTCATGAGATTTGTAGCCAATGATATGTGTGGATCTATAACCGTTTTTTGGGCACCTTTATTTAGGGTTTTTCCTACTATAAAGCCTATAAATAAATCATGTTGTAATTATATTATGTTGATCAATATGTTAGAGGTTGTTGGTCATGTATATGTTAGTTGACTTGGCTATAGGGTTGTTCTTGTGAAATTCAATAGGGTATAATGTCGATCATGTATTAGGTGTAGACCAAGGTTAGCCATGTAACCCTTTATTCTGAATTAATAAGACAACAAGAGAGCAATACACTCAAGGAATGTTGGTTTTCCCATTTGGGTTTCTAGGGTAAAATATTTGTGCACTATGTGATTGCTTTGTCATTTATTTTCTTGTTTAAATCTGTCTTCGTCTCTTCTATTAGGTTTAGCATGGAAGTCAATTTCCTCACAACTCTAGCTAGCATTCAATCATATTGGTTCACTCAATCTATCTGTTGCAATTCAATTGGGTTATTGGAAACAACACTAATAGCATGGATAAGGAGAATCAAGTTGATCTAGAATATCCAAACCTTGAAGATGAGAGAATTTCATAGTTGCAAGTTTTCTTATGTTACTAAATGGATTCTCATTATGGATCCCCATTTGTAGTGGAAAAAGAGAAATTATAGTATAATTTGAGTATCATCTAGAATACATAGAAAGATAGTTTTTCTCTAATGGAGAGGATGTAAGTTAAAAGTCACTACTTTTGTGCATCTCATATTCCATTGGAAGTGGGTAGCAGTGGTATTTCAATCTATCTATGGAAAAAGGCATGATGCTAGATTAACAAATGAATACAGTTGGCCTAGGAATGATTGATGGATCAAAGAAACACCTATCTCTCAAGGTCCCATCAATCAACCTCTCAGGGGTGGTCTAATATGCCTTAATTCCATATGTTAAACCCACTCTACTAAAGAGTTATCTCATCTATTGATGTTTTCAAATAGTCATGGTATTTCCCCATATCAATACTCTATGACTATCTTATTTCAATAACATTTTTTGGGGTTCTTTTCCGAGGTGCATCCCCTTGGTGAATGCTCTAGAATTATCCCATCCTAATATTAGTAACTGGATTTGTCTCTCTCTAGGCATCTCTCCTCAATGAATGATCTCTTATTGTCTCATCGTCTTAAAAATACTTAGGGTTATCTCCCACAATGTCTCCCCTCAGTGAATGATTCATGACTATCCCACCACAATAGTAGTATTTAGGGTTATCTTCTCTCCTTCATGAATGCTTCATGACTATCCCACCCTAATCACAGTCCGCCAAGCTTGGTTGTAGTTTGTTTGTTTAAGATAATTACAAATTATCGGGGTCTGGTCCTAAGGCATGAATTTGACGTGTTGTTAAGTGGGTGTTATGAGAGGTCAATATGGTGAACAGAGGTTTTGATTTGGTTTTTCCCCCATAATAGTGGTCGAAATCTATCCAAATGTGGTCCATTCATCTTGGTTCACACCATGTCTACCCCCACTTCATTAATGTAATTTTCATAAATGAAAATATGATATTGGTGCTTCTTGGTAACCTTGATATCTACATCCTTATTTACCCATCCTAGTGGATATGGGTGAGGATGATCTTAAACTTCCAATCCGAGCTTACTAACTAGGTCATCATCTGATATGAGATTTCATTGTAAACCAAAGTAGAAGAGAAGATCCACCTTATTCTTCTTGACCTATGTTTGTGTATGTGTGGAAGATTTTTTTCATCTCATTCTCTTCACTTTCATGGATTTTTCTCATGTTCACCTCCCTCTACACTATAGTGTAGACAATATTCTCATTTTTATCTCAGTTTATCTCTACTTGTTTCACCAAATCCATGCTTAACATGTTCTTCTTCTTGGAATCCTTCTTGTAGTTCTTTGGATTCAGCTTAGGGTGTATCTTTCAATGCTTGTCTTTAGTATGAACAACAATGTTACAATGGTTATAGTGGTTGTTTGGATCCTTGCATTGGTGTGAATTTCATCATTCTTATATCCCTTTCCATTCCACTTCTTCATTCCCTCCTTGGAAGTTCCCTATTGATTCATTTGACTTGAACCACTTGATTGTCCTTGCTCTTTATCCATCTCCAGTTATTGTTCTTGCACACATTCTTCATCAACGATCTTAGGTTTAAAGGGAATTACTTGCCTCCTTGAATGACTAAGTAAACTACCCAAATACTTGTGGACTACATCTAATTTCTTGGGATATATTCCCAACTAAATGGATTGTTTTCTATTTTACTCAGTAGTGTACACTTGCATATTTTTCCCTTGTTTTTTCCAATTGTAATGCCAAGGAATTCACTAGTCCTTTTTGTACCCAATAGGGTAAAATAGGACTTGATAAGACTTTTATACACCTCCCACTTAGTTACTGGCATATGAACCTCCGACCTAAGTGATCCAAATGGATCTTGGTGGCCATCCACCTTTTCCACTGAATCACCA
>CBVK0103239322.1:0-11342 GCA_900067695.1 Picea abies
CATCTCAAGATCATCTGAATATATACAAGTACAATATGATATGCATCTTCCAGAATCATTGATGCATGTGGTTGAAGATGAGGACTTCATAGCTCGAACAACAACTTAAAGATATTCAAAAATCAGGTAGGAGTACAATAGGAGTGTAAGACTCACTACTTTGAGGTCTTCGACATGTCATTAGGGAAATATAGGAGGATCTTGATCATCAAGAAAAAAACTTCATTGATTTTGAATCCTAACTTGATTGGACTCTCGGGATGGCCGACTCATGAAGATCAAGATATCAACTACAAAATGACCGACTCAGGTTAGATAAAACTTCCCTTGGACAAAAGCAAGAAAAAATGATGAGACTTAGGAAACATACTATTGACATAAGTCTGTGATACAGAAGGAACCACAAACTCCCCATATGTTTCGAAGAGTAACCAGATAGAGGGGGACACAACTCTATGTAATGAGAACAACTTCCTAAGGTCGTACTATATCCCAATGCTTGGAGAACAAACAGAAGGATGTGCTTTGGCCAAGGGAGACTATCTTGTTTTTGATAAAAGAGAATATATATCCCATCCCCACTTTTTGGAATATTTGATTTTTATTGTCTTTTTCAAATTTTTAACGAACTTGAAAAAGAATAAAAGAATGATAAGTTACAAAGGAGGAATGAGTGTTGTAGGAAAGAAAACTAGTTCCAAGCGCATGGAACATACCGATGCTTGGTGGAAGGATACATGTGAAGGATAAGGGAACTCAAGAAAATTCCTCCATGGGTCAAGGTGTCATATCGTGAGGGAAAAAGTGCTAAAAGGATTGCATTTAAGAAATGATTTTAATGTTTAGTTAATAGCAACATGAAGTCAGCATTAGGCCAAAGACACAAGGATGAGACATGTGATACAATTAATTATGACACAACAAGAATCCTTCCATATGAAGTTGTATGAGCCTAGAGAAAGTAATCTTGGTGGTTTTTCACATTTAGAGAGTCTGGAAAACACTAAAAGAAGACTCCAGAGTGTTCCTTTTTCGCAATTAGTCCATTCGGTTCAAAAAAGGGTTAAACTTATACCGAAAGGATGTCTCTTCAAAACCATTTTAACGAGTGTGACACAGACAAGATCACTCGACTATCTTTTCAATTTTAAGGAGTCTAAAAAGAACGTAACTATGGACTCACAACCTTTTTCTAGGTTTAGTCTCCATATCCCAAAAAGGTATAAATTATAACTTAGGAGAACTCTCTTAGTGAGACATGTCTCTCAAGGCGTACGTTTTTCCTAGATAATCTATTGGCCAAAAAAAGGGTTAAATTTATGCCAAATAGATATTTCTTCTGGACCAATTAATGAGTGTGAAAGGAACAAGGAGTCTTAAAAAGATCTTAACTATGGACACTAACAGGGTTCCTTTTTCATAGATAATCTCCAAGGCCCGAAAAAGAGATAAACCAAAACAAAGGAGAATGGCCCATTTTTAAAAGTGTACTCTGTCAGGCCCAAAAAAGGGTTAAACCTATGCCTGAGAATACTCTCCTAGTGAACCAAAGCTCCTAGGGAATACCTTTATTCATAAATTAACCGTTCGGATTGAAAAAAGGGTAAACACCCACTAGATAGATGTGCCTTCAATGTTTTGTTTGACACGTGTGAAGGGTGACAAGATCACTTGACAATATTTTCAATATTAGAGAGTCTGAAAAAGATTTAAAGAAGTCCCCAAGGGGGATTATTTTATTAAGTAATCCAAATGATACTAAAAAATCTCTCGTTATATGTTGCTTTCAAATTTTAAGCGATCTTGAAAAACAACAAACCATGCTCTTAGGGAGTCCCTCGGGTATAGGCCAGAAAATGATGAAGAAGAATGAGGCTTCAACACACATTCATGGTAGGACTAAACATGACTCTCATTCCTATGAAGTACTTTGGCATGGGAATCAAATGGAGAAATAAGCTCTAACTAAGATTCCCATGGAAGGGAGGCTCTACCACATAAAGTATGACACATTTATCAACAATGAAGGTTAGTGTCGCAATTCAGTGGGGTAGATCCTAAGGCAAAATGAACCACGAAACGAATAATGAAACAATGCAAGTAGGGAAATATATAACCTATATGCCAGTTTTGAGGTCAATACATGTCAGAACGTATCGATACGATGAACAAATGTCAAAGAAAAATGTCTCCAAGATCCTTCATATAAGGCCAACACTCATCCAGAATTTAATAAATCTAATATAGATAGAAATCCAAAATAGATAGGAACTTTGGAAAATAAGAGGTGCTACTGAATAAAAAACTTGAAAACAAAAAACCTGAACTATACAATATGGTACAAGAAACCGCACAACCTTACATCTCATGCATAGAACTAGTTCAAGTAGAGCCTGCTTCTAGACTCTGAACAAGAGTCTCTTTAATAGTCAACCTAGAAAGTCTTCCAAAAGGGAAGAAAACACAAACTATGGTGTAAGTATTCCCATCATATAGAAACTTTAATCATGGCTTCAAGGATAACCTCATTCAAAGGTAATTCGAAATCTGATAAATCACACAAGGAAGGTGGGTCAACAGTCCCAAAGGGCAAAGTAAACTGACCATATTCCATATGACGATGGAGGTTCTAGATAAGACTATCAGATTCTATCAGCGAAGAATAATAAGCACGAGGTATTAAGGATCTATAAATACTGATATGAGACTCAAAAGGAGACTCAAGACTACTTGAACCAAGATGGGGAAGAAAGGGCTCCCATGCCCCCATTGGATAACAAAAATGATCAATTGTCGATACCATGTGTCGAGAAGGAAAAAAAGATTACATAGGTTCCTGCTCAGAAGAAATTGAACATCGAGGATAAGACGCCATATAATTAACCCATAGTAGGGTAGAGTCTACTTGAACACTAGGAACATATAAAGGGGAAGCATGAACTAACTTCAAATTAGGATGGTGATTATCAGATGTGAACTAGTCGATAGTGACAATTATTCCATTTTGATGGAAATACAACACCCGGAAGACCGTAGAAACCACAACATTCATAAAATATACATAATCACGCTTGAGAAGCATATTGAAATATAACGGGCCTTGCACCACTATAACATCAACTAGGATAGTATTTCCACCTAAGTAGATAGGAAAATGAGGAAGAATCCCAAAATATTCACTAGGATGTCTATCAAAATCCAACAGCTCGTGCGAATCGGACACAATCTCGGGAGAACCCAAAGCTTGCAAAGACGAGGAGGATAAAATACTTGTGGAGGCTCCTTCATGCACAATACATCGATAAAACAATTTTGAATTAACTTCGACCCTTATTTGAAAGGGTGCAGAAGAAGGAAGGCAAGGCTCAAGAAGGTCATTCTAGTCAAAGGAAATCATGCTAGGACTTGGACGGGGTGTTCTTGAAGTGAGCGTAATTCCCCCTGGTTCTAAAGGTATTGAACTGGAAATGCTAAAAACATAGTCAGAAAGCACATCACTCCCCATCAGAAGAGTGGTATCAACCAAATATTTCATCAATGTGACCACTTTCTCAAACATTGGTTGAATAGACTATGAGACAACATGGTCTTAAGGCCCATCACCCCCCAAAAGCGGAGTGGGATCGGTCAAATATTGCATCGGCATGACCACTTCATCAACCAAAGGTTGAATAGACTGTGAGACAACATGATCTAAACGTGCATCACCCCCCAAAAGAGGAGTGGGATCAGTTGAAGATTGCATTGGCAAGACCAATTCATCAACCAAAGGTTGAATAGACTGTGAGACAACATGGTATGAAGGAACATCACCCCCCAAAAGGGGAGTGATATCGATTGAATATTGCATCGGCACGACCACTTCATCAACCAAAGGATGAATAGACTATGAGGAAACCTCACAAGACTCAGAATCAAAAGAGCTTGCAGATAGGGACCACAATCTGCGTTCCTCTGTAAGGCCGGGGCATAAATGAGTAAGGTGATCTCCCTTACAAATATTACAAGGGAACTTAGGATTTTTTCCTATCCATATAGGTTTAACAATAGAATCAATTCCCCAAGCATGACTTGCAGAGGTTGGTGATTGGTCGATAACATGACTAGTAGAGGCTACAAACCTATTTCCAGTATGACTAGTAGTGACTAAACTTTTTCCCCCATCATGACATGTGGAGGATGAGTTCTTGACCCCAGCATGACTTGCAGAGGCTAGGTGTTGGTATTCAACATGAATTGCATAGGTTGATGACCTACGTCCACCATGACTCATAGAGGTTGGTCATTGGTTGATAACATGACTCGGAGAGGTTAAGGACCTATCGCCAATATGACTAGCAGTGACTGTATTGTTTCCCCAGCATGACTTGCAGAGGCTAGGTGTTTTTCCCCAACATGACTTGGAGAGTCTGGGTGTTTTTCCTCAACATGACTTATAGAGGTTGACGACCTATCTCCAACATTACTCACAGAGGTTGGTTATTTCTTCTTCCTATTATTCCTCTTTCTATTTCATTTAGACTTTTGGCTACTAGTAGTTGGAATTTCACCAGAGAAGGTAGAAGGAGGAGGAAAATACCTTGCTAAAGAAGGAATGCCAACATGATGCCCATGACATAAAGTTCTTAACTAAGAATCCTCAATATAATTTGGGACATTTGGAATGGTAACCAATGTTATAGAAAGATTTTCCTCACCCTATGAAAATTTGCTCAGAAGGCCTTTTCCATTTCCCTATGGAGACTTGAAGTCCCTTTTTGCAATTACCAGAGATAAAAATAATATTTTTCCACATATACATGACCTACCTATTATACAACATGTGTATATGCATGTTGCATAATTACAACCGGTTTACATTGGGCTTTGTGCCCAAAATTAAAAAATTGTGTCAGGTTTCCATGTCACGTCACAAGATCCATGATCCTTGGCCTTCCATATACTGGAAATGTTCTGAATCGGCCCTTCAATTACATTTGAAGGCTATAAATGGGCCATATCCAAGCTGTGTAAAAGAGGAGAAGAATTCAACTTTGAGAGAGAAGTTACTCTGGAGAAATTATTCACTTCATATTGAGTCTGCATTCCTTTATCCTTTTAAGTCTGAACACATTGTTCATCCCCCAAACTCTTCCCTACTCGATTGAGAACCTCATTTTATCTCTTATATGATATTACCTTTGGTGGAGGATTGAAGTAGTGGAGGCCCAACTGGAAGGGACTTAGTTTCTTGGTTTTGAACTGTGTCGACATGGAAGTTTGTCATTCATACACTTCTGTTGATTACATTTTAATGAAATATTATTTTCTCGTCCAATTAATGTCTTGCAAATATTTTAATTGTTATCCCATGGGAATATTTATTATGAATATTGATGGATTATTCTATTGAATGTGCTAAATTTATATATTATCACCATATGCTTGTGTATCTTGGTTGTTGAGGAAACATTGTAGGTGTATTGCTTTGAATCAAGTGCTCAACGGTGGACTTCATCGAACGTCTGGACAAGGTAGGATATTTAACTTGTCTTGTTAGAATATTTATTTATATAGCATACTTGATATTGGAGTTGATTTATGCAGTCATTTCCATCTATTGTGGTTTACCCCATGCCATAGAGAAATTTTCCTTGTAATAGAATTGGTGACCATACTGGGGATAGAATCTTCTTTTCGGGGTTTGGAGTGTTTTTCTCCTTTGATTGCTCTCATTTATATTGAGTTTATTTTCCTTTGATTGTTTGACAGCCTCTGTTCATTTTGAGTCTAAGTTTCTTAGCCTTATCCTTAACCTGGCAGTGTTTTAATACATATACATGGGGTTTTACCTGGCAGTCGCGTACATACACATGTTGTCCTTCTGCAAGTTGCGTATATATGCGGTTTTCTCCTAAACAATCACATACATCATTCTTGTATGCTTGGTTGTTGATTTTGATGTTTGTTGGGTAAGTTTTGATGGTTGTTGAGTCTTCTTAGGTCTCTATTATGACTGTTAAGTGCCTACAAAGTGATAGGAAACCTTTCTTTGGTTGAATTTTAGGGCGTTTCCTTTCTCATCATTCTTTTCATTGATTGTCCTTGCATCTTGGGTTGGGTGTTTTCTTCTTGATATCCTACTTGGTTTGTCTCTGATTGCATTCAATAGAATCTTTATATCAAGTTGTTGTTCAGTCCTTGCATTTTCACACATAGTTTTCTCCTGAACAGTCACGTACATAATTCTTGTATGCTTGGTTGCTAGGTTTTATGTTTGTTGGGTAAGTTTTGAAGGTTTTTGAGTCTTCTTAGGTCTCTGATATGACTATTAAGCATCTATAGAGTGATAGGAAACCTTTCTTTGGTTGAATTTTCGGGAGGTTCATTTCTCATCATCTTTTTCATTTATTGTCCTTGCAGCTTGGGTTGGGTGTTTGCTTCTTGATATCCTACTTAGTTTGTTTATGCTTACATATAGTAGAATCTTTGTATCAAGTGTTGTTTAGTCCTTGCATTCTCATTATTTTATATTGAAAATACATAAATAATAAACATTTTGCATTGTCAACATTTGATCTTTTGGGTTCTTATCGTTGATCTTAGTGCATGTATGTAAATATTGCATCGTATTTTGAATTGCAAAATTAAATTCAAAAATGCATTTTGAAAACATTAACATTTATTGGGAATTGAAGTTAGGACTTCACATTTTATTCATATTCATTTNGAATTGAAGTTAGGACTTCACATTTTATTCATATTCATTTATTTTACTTGCTGAGTCATAACATCATCAGTTTCACTACCATACCTTTTTGAGTAAACAAGGCCACTAAAAGAAACGTTGATAAATTTAAAATTGATTACAAATGTTTTTATTTTTAGGGTGCACAAACTAGCTTAGGATTTAGAGCCCTGGAATAGGATTTTGTGAATAAACTTATCCAAGGCTATTAAATCAACATATGTGTCTGACTAAGGGAGTGTTGAAATCCATTGTATAATTGGTGACGTTAGGAGGCTATGCTTACACTAGAGTTAAGAACGAGGTCCCCTGAAGTTGGTTAAGGGGATATCCCCACAATACCTTCTCAGTGTCATATATATTTCTATGGATCTATTCCTATACGAGGATCTTTCTAGTACCTTTACCTCTTTGAGAGGCATTGTTTTCGAGGTTTCAGGATTTGTTACTCTACCCATACAATGGACCTGAATTATATTTGATTGACATAGGTACTACATAGGTTACTTGCAGGGGTTATTTTGCAGGTACCCTAGGTTAGATAAGGTTTAGACAACACACAACCTTTATGGAGGATTACCTCTCTGGGGGGATATGACCGAATTTTTGTTCATCCCATGAGGTCCCTTATAACTAATTATGATACCTCTGATATTTTGCAGGGAGTCTCAAGTCCCTCTTAAGTGAGGCATACCTATCTCAGGGAGGGAGGCCCCTTTCAACCACTTTATCTTGCTTGTGTGCATATTGGCCTTTTTTGTTTATTTTGGTGTGCTCTTCGATTATTAGTTGGCCTTAGGATTTTTTATTGTGTCGTGATTTTTCATTGCTATGGTTAGTGGAGTCACCATGACTCCCCAAGTTATCGCTACACAACCCATGGTCTTTGCTCATCCCATGGGGATGAATCCTTTCTTATTTCTGAGTGGCATGTCAAGGCATGATTCTCAACTAATACCTTGAGCCTATAATCATTTTTCTCATGGTATGCCAGACATGTCTTCGCACTTGCCATCCTCTGTCTCATCTCCTTATGTGAATCCTAGTTTTGGGTATCGGGGAATGGTGCCTCCTTATTCTCCCTTTTTATTTAGTGGGAGTCATATCCCTCAATGAAATCTTACAATAGGAGGTTGGAATATTCCTTCCTACAGATCCAATCCTAGCTTCACTTTTTTAAGAGAAAGATCTCAAATGGGCAGTCATTCTACTTATTACATCCCATCCATCTATCCTTCTTCCTCTATGTCAGTTCCTACGAAATCTTTTCCCATGGTCGACCTCCATATATCCTCTGGTATTTCATACAGAGGGAGTTAGTTTTATAGTATGGGAAACCCCCTTCACGAAGTTCCTTCATATTGGGGAAACATATATCCTCATCTGAGTAACCCTTGTCATGTCGCTTTCTCTTTGAAAGTGACTTCCGCGGTGACGATGTCCTTACAAACCTTTATGAATCAGTTTGGAGGAGGATAATTTCCTATCGGACAGGGCCATGGTGTATACCAGAACCCTTCCTAGCCCGCAATTTCTCAAAATCAGTCTTTCCCATAACCATCATCTCAAATGTTGTAACCAACCACCGCTAGTACAGTGATTGCAAGTCATGTTGGCATTATATCACTAACATCTGCCAGTCATGTTGGAGATTGGTCGAAAACCTCTGCAAGTCATGTTGAAGACCAAGAACTAGTTGTTGCAAGTCATGCTAGGGGCACAAATCTAGTCACTGCTAGTCACATTGCACATACATCACCAACCTATGCTAGTCATGTTGGGGATTCATCACCAACCTCTGCTAGTCATGTTAAAGGTTTGTCACTAGCCACTACAAGTCATGCTGGGGGAATTCATATGTTTGAGAAGCCTAGACGTGTAAGACATAAGACCAAGTTCCTTTGTAGGATTTGTGAAGGAGATCACCTTACTCGTTTATGCCCTGCTACTGTTGTGGTACCAGAAACGTAGTCCTTAGCTAGAGGCCCTTCAGGTTTTGATTCGTCTTTGGTTTCCCAACCTTCTTTGGTTGATATAGTGGTCATGCCGATGCAATCTTTGGCTAACACCCCTCTTCCTTTAGGGTTTGATGCATCCCTTGACCTTTTTGTGTCACATCTTGTTCAACCAACGATCATGTTGATGAAATATTTGACTGACACCACTCCTATTTTTGGCGGTGATGCGTCTCTTGACCTTATTGTCTTGCATCCTATTCAACCAATGGTTGAAGAAGTGGTTGTGCCAATGCAATTTTTGGTTGATCCCACTCTTCTAGTTCTATTTTTCTACCTTCCATACCATGTCCTTAGAATTTCTAGTTCTGCACAAGGGAGCATTCCACTCTCTTTGAGTACACTCCCTCCAAGTTCTACGGTGGTTTCCTTTGATTGGAATGATCTTGTAGAGACTCAAATTACTTCTTCTACACCCTTCCAGATAAGGGGAATTCTTCTATATATTGTAGATAAGGTAACCTCTGCAAGTATTTTATCCTGCTCGACTTGGAAAGATTTTGGTTTTCCCAAGCTTGTGTCAACTATTTGTAAGTTGCTGACCTTTCACAGAAATTCTGCATGGGAGACTTGCCCCCCCCATGACATGCCGCCTAAAAACTCCCAAATGAGTCTAATTTAAGCTCTTTTCTGACTCTCTCAAAAAGTGAAAAGATTGTCGAGTGAACTTGTCTCTTCCACACTCATAAATTGGATCTATTTGGTGCGATTTTATCCCTTTTTCAAACCAAGTAGACTAAGATTACGAAAAAGGAAATTTTTTGGCCTTAAGTTGTAATTGCATTTCATTCTCTTGCTTGCAGTATTAAGCCTATTGTCAGTTCTCTCTTTTGCATTATAAGCCTTTCACCTTAGCAATTTGCATCATCAGTCAAGCAGAGCCTTGTTTATATCTTTTTCAGCTTGACACCCTATACCCAAGAGGAAACATTCCCCCGAGTGTCCATCTCCTGCATGCACCTCCTTGCATTGAGCATTGAGCATAGGTATGTTCCACTACTGGAACTAGTTTTTCTTACTTGCAACACTTGTTTCCTCCTCTGTATCACATCATTCATTTGACTATGAAAAAAAAAAAAAAAATACGGGCGGGAAAGGAATACTATCTTATATTGGCAGCAATCGTGTCACCTTTGAATATAACACAAAATTTTTGAGTCCACTTGTCATCAAAATTTTGGGTTTAGTAGAACCTTAGGAAGCTGAGCTCGTTATAAAAATTTTACTCCCCCAACTGGTTACTCTTCCAGTCCCTATGGAGAGTTTTAATTATGCCTCTTGCATCTCAAGGTTTCATCATTGAGTCTATGCTGCCAGAGTCTTCCATATGTCTCATGCTCTTGTTCAAAGGATGTCTATCAACCTGTATTGGCCATTCCTCAAAACTCTTGACCTCGCATGTTGACCATACCCTCAGCGTGTCTCAGATTTACATAAATCTGTAGTCCTATCATGCACCCTAGTCCTACTTTCATCATTGGTAGGTAACCTTGAACCCCACAACTGACATTTCATCATTGGTCGCTGACTGGATGGTTTTCCTTGTGTTCGATGACAAGAAATATATTCACACATTGGGATTCGTGCACTGTCTTGGATTCCATTAGCCTTATTGGTGGTTTCCTCGCCTTTGTCAACAAATTTCCTTATTGGCTTCTATTCAAAAGGTCTTTTTCGTATACCACTTGCATCTGGTACACATGAAAGGCACACATGGTCGTTGATTCGTGAACATGTTCTTCATCCGATTTCCTCCAAATCATCAAGCTCCTTATTTGTACCTCATGATGAATGATGAGAGATGCCTCAATGCTCTCCTTTCAGTGGTTCTCATCCATCGACTTCAACTCATCTATTCTGGAGACGAGACCTATAGTCCTATGAGTAACTAGAGGCTTGCAGTCATTAGTGACAGGTTCTTCTGCCATCAACAATTGGGAATACATCAATGTCTCCTAATCGATGGATTATTCAAGTGTTCGACCCCGACACCTTTATTCACACTTATAAGAATGTACTTGGTGCCTTGATGCCTACTTTCATTATCGTTATCATGTCTCGCATTTGTTAATGGTATACCTTAATGACTAGTAATCAAATGATGTCTCATTATGTTCGACCCCAACTCCTTTATTCACATGATGTAGAATTCCACGTTTGGAAGATCATGTAAAAGACTTGAAGACATTAGTTCATAGTCGCAAATTTCCTGAGTTGTTGCTATCTTTCATTGGATCAATACCTATGTGACTTCAGTGACCATGGGAGGTCAGATTGTACTCCATTGTATACAAAAATATCTTCAAATTGATTTTGAGACTAGTTTCACTGGGCCTTGTTCTTGACTATGACAACCTCTGGCATGTAACCACCTTTGTATTTCCTATTCATGTCCATGAATAGATGTTTGGTATATTTTAATATGGATATGTAGTGTAATTCAATTGGCATCCATGTGTGCAAAGTCAACACAGATTGTAATATTCTCACGAGCAACTAGTTCGTCCAGCTGGGTCTCCATTACTCCACTTCTAGTATTATAATGTATTTCGACCATCATAGATACTCCTCTGACCTCACACATTAGGGGGCATCTGTTA